>CDFE01034497.1:15286-127475 GCA_000826465.1 Acanthamoeba mauritaniensis | reverse complement strand
AGTCGTACATGAAAAGACCGAGCCGCAGCAGCCAGGCCGGACGCAGCCCGGCATGATGCGGCAGCACGAAGCGCAGCGGACGAATGATGTGGGGGGCGATCTGCCAGAGCACTTCCCGCTCCAGCAGCGCCTCGCGAACGAGACGGAACTCGTAATATTCGAGATAGCGCAGACCGCCATGGATCAGCTTGCTCGACCAGGACGAGGTGCCGCTGGCGAGATCGTTCATTTCGCAAAGGAAGACGGAATTCCCGCGGCCCACGGCATCGCGGGCAATGCCGCAGCCGTTGATCCCTCCACCAATAATTGCGAGGTCGAAAACCTGTCCCACCGCGTCTCCCGGGCGCTCGCTATTTTCACTTATAGCGATTTCGCTTTCGATTATGATTAAATCACAACGATAAACGAAAGCAAGCGGCGTGATGAATTCGCGAGCACCCGCCCTAGCCATGCGCAAAAAAAGACGTAATATCAATATATTATAGTGGTGATAGCGAGCGCGGCTGGTTTTGGCGCCACCGCTCAACGTGATCAACCTGAAAGTCTGCCGCGCGTCATTCCCCTCGCGGGAAGCGGCCGTCAGGCCACGTCGGCTGGCTTGTCAGGCATCGCGGCGATCACCTCGATACCGCGGCTGTTGCAAATGGCCTGAAGCCTGGCCGGGAGCGGCAGATCGGTCACGAACGTATGGATCTGGCTCAGATGCGCGATCCGCACCGGCGCGTTGCGGCTGAGCTTGGTGCTGTCGGCCACCAGCATCACGCTGCGCGCGTTGGCGATGATGGCCTGCGCGGCCTGCACCTCGCGATAATCAAAGTCGAGCAAAGCGCCCTCCTCATCGATCGCGGATGCGCCGACGATGGCGTAATCGACCTTGAACTGCGTGATCAGGTTGTTCGCAGTCGATCCGATCACTGCTCCGTCCGCACGCCGGACCGTACCGCCAGCCACGATGACCTCGATCCGGGGATGCCGATACAGCAGCATCGCCACGTTCAGATTGTTGGTGATGACCAGCAGATCTTCATGCGTCGCCGTCAGCGCGCTCGCAACTTCTTCCGTCGTAGTGCCGATATTGATGAACAGCGAGCACCCGTTGGGAATTTGCGCCGCCGCCGCAATGCCGATGGCTTTCTTTTCTTCCGCCGCGACGAACCGGCGGGCTTCGTAAGCGAGGTTTTCCACGCCCGACGCGATGATCGCGCCGCCATGAACCCGCGTCATCGAGCGGCGGTCGCACAGGTCGTTCAGGTCCTTGCGGATGGTCTGCGCCGACACTTCAAAGCGCCGCGCCAGATCCTCCACCGTGACCCGCCCGGAGGCGCGCGCGATGTTCAGAATGTCGGACTGGCGGTTGGAAAGCTCGGTCATTCAGCACCTTATCCCGTAGGAGCCAATGGTGCTGCTGTTGCCGCGTCCGGTCAACTCGGCATTTCACCGGACGGGCACCGGAAGTTGCGCGTGGTTAAAGCGCCCGGACGCGCCGCGGTTACATCGTCATCTTGCGATGCCTGATCGGCGCGCCGAAGGTCAGGCTCGCTGCGGCATCAATGATGGTGTTGGCGTCCAGACCATAGTGGCCATAGAGATCATTGATGGTGCCGGTCTGGCCGAATTTCTCGACGCCGAGCGCCTCGACGCGATGGCCGTGAACACTGCCGAGCCACGCCAGTGTCGCCGGATGTCCGTCGATCACCGTGATGAGCCCGCAGTCACGCGGCAGCGGCGCAAGCAGCCGCTCGATATGACTCGGTTCGCGCGGCCCGCCGCTGCGGCGAAGCTTGCGCGACGCCGTCCAGCCGGCGTGAAGCCGATCCGCCGAAGTCACCGCCAGCAGACCGATATCCCGGCGCGACTCGCCGAGCAGCCCCGTCGCCTCGATAGCTTCCGGCGCAACAGCACCAGTATAAGCGATCACGAGCTCGGCGTTCGGCCCGGGCTTGCGCAGCCAGTACGCGCCCGCCGCGATGTCGCTTTCAAGCTCGAGCGTCATCGTACGCTGCGGCTGGTCCAGCGTACGCGTCGACAGCCGCAAGTAAACCGAACCGCCGTCGTCGTCGCGCTGCATGTGATCGAAACCCCAGCGCATGATCACCGCCAGTTCGTCGACGAATGCGGGCTCGAAGGACGAAAGTCCGTCCTGCGCCATGCCGATCAAGGGCGTTGCGATCGACTGGTGCGCGCCGCCTTCGGGCGCCAGCGTGATCCCCGATGGCGTCGCCGCCACCATGAAGCGCGCATCTTGATAACAGGCGTAATTCAATGCATCGAGGCCGCGCTCGATGAACGGATCGTACAGCGTACCCACCGGGAGCAGCCGCTCGCCGTTAATGGAGTGCGACAGGCCGAGCGCGGAAAGCATGATAAAGAGATTCATCTCCGCGATGCCAAGCTCCATGTGCTGGCCTTTCGGCGAATAATCCCACGCAAAGGTCGACGGAATCTTCTCCTTGCGGAACAGATCAGTGTTCTCCGCCATGGCAAAGAGGCCACGCCGGTTCACCCACGGGCCGAGATTGGTGGAGACCGTCACATCGGGCGACGTGGTGACGATGCGCTCGGCCAGTTTGATATTGCTGCGGGCGAGTTCGTTCAGCACCAGTCCGAATCCCTGCTGCGTCGCCATGCGCGGCGTCAGCGTCACGCCGAGCTTTGCCGGCACCTCAATCTTCGGCGCATCAAGCCGCCGCGCGCCGTCACGCGCAAACGTCACGTCCTTCAGGAATTTTTCGATGCGCGCGTGATCGAGCGGCAAGCCTTCCAGCCGATCCCATTCGTGACCGGGACGGATGTTCTGCGCCGCGCGAAAGGTTTCCATCTGCGCCACAGTCATCAGCCCGGCGTGATTGTCCTTGTGGCCCTGGAACGGAAGTCCGACGCCCTTGATCGTATAGGCGATGAAGCACACCGGCCGATCATGGTCGATCGCCTCGAAGGCCTCCAGCATGCTCGCCATGTCGTGGCCGCCGAGATTCGACATCAGCGCCAGCAGTTCGTCGTCGGTGCGCTTTTCGATCAGGCGCGTCACTGCCCCCTGATCGCCAATATCATCGAGCAGATGCTTGCGGAACGCAGCACCACCCTGAAAGCACAGCGCCGCATACATCTGGTTCGGGCAGCCATCGATCCACTTCCGCAGCGCCTCACCGCCCGGCTCGGCAAACGCAGCCTGCATCAGCTTGCCGTATTTCACGATCACCACATCCCAGCCGAAATTGCGGAACATGATCTCGAGCTTCTCCCACAGCCCTTCGTGAATCACCGCGTCGAGACTCTGGCGATTGTAGTCGATCACCCACCAGGTGTTACGCAGGCCCTGCTTCCAGCCTTCCAGCAGCGCCTCGAAGATGTTGCCCTCGTCGAGTTCAGCGTCACCTACCAACGCGATCATGCGGCCTTCGGGCCGATCCTTCATCCAGCCGTGCGACTTCACATAATCCTGCACCAGCGACGAGAACAGCGTCTGCGCCACACCGAGACCCACCGAGCCGGTGGAGAAATCCACGTCGTCGATGTCCTTGGTCCGCGAGGGATAGGACTGCGCGCCCTTGAAGCCGCGAAAATTCTCCAGCTTCTCGCGGGTCTGCTGCCCGAGCAGATACTGGATCGCATGAAACACCGGACTGGCGTGCGGCTTCACCGCGACGCGATCCTCCGGCTTGAGCACGCCAAAATACAGCGCCGACATGATCGTCGCCAGCGAAGCGCTTGAGGCCTGATGGCCTCCGACCTTCAGCCCGTAGGAATCCGGCCGGACATGGTTGGCGTGGTGGATGGTCCACGACGATAGCCACAGCACCTTCTTGGTGAGGGCCGACAGGATTTCCAGACGCGAGGGATCGATGGGCATGATGGTCACCAGGATTTGGGTTCGCGCCCAGATGCTAGTCCCTCCTGCGCCACAAAAATCTCAAATCATATCGACCGGCGCCAGATTATTGGGATATGATACTATTCGCATGAACATTTATGAGATTTCATTCCAATGACAAATCTCGACGCGATCGATCGCAAAATCCTGACGATTCTTCAGGCCGACAGCCGCGTCACCATGCAGGACCTCGCGGATCAGGTCGGCCTGTCGGTATCGCCCTGCCACCGCCGCGTGAAACTGCTCGAGGAGCGCGGTGTAATCTCGCGTTACATCGCCATGGTCGATCAGAAATCCGTCGGACTTCCGGTCAGCGTCTTCATTTCGATCAAGCTGGAACGGCAGAAGGAAGAGGACCTCGACCGCTTCGCCAAGGCGATCTCGAAATGGAAAGAGGTGCTGGAATGCTACCTGATGACCGGCAACCGCGACTATCTGCTGCGCGTGGTCACAGCCGACCTCCCGTCCTATGAAAATTTCATCAAGACCAAGCTGACGCGCCTCGACGGCATCGCCTCGATCGAGTCGAGTTTTGCGCTCAGTCAGGTGAAGTACACTATCGCGCTGCCGGTGTGACGTTCAGCTGCGCTTGAGAAAGAAGTATCCGCACAGCAGGATCGGAATCGCCAGCGTCGCCCAGGACACGCCATCCCACACCCCGTCCCCGACCAGCGCGGAGACAAGACCGACGATGCTGAGCACGCCGAGCACCATCGGTATCGCGAAAATCTGACCGTTGGTCTGACGGCGTAGCTGCGATTTGTACTTCATGACGTATAGGCCGGGCGATGGTCTGAAGCCGAGGCATCGATAACGACGCGCTCGATACTGACACCGGACTGACGCCGGCGCAGCCAGAGGTAAAGGCCGGTGATCAGCACGGCGATGGTGATGATATCGAGAATCGCCCAGATGATTTTCAGCGGCATGCCGCCATAGTCGCCGAAGTGCAGCGGCTGCGAGATCAGCAGCGTCGCGACGTACCATGGCAGGTTCCGGCTGTCGGTCAGCCCACCGGTTTCCGCATCGATCAAGGCCGGCTTGAGCAGCTTCGCCGTCAACGGCGTGTTGCCGCGCATGAAGACAGCGTAGTGGCTCTTGCTGCTGAAGATCGTGCCGGGAAACGCCACAAAGGCCGGCCTCATGTTCGGCTCAGCCTTGATCGCGACCTGCACGGCCGCATCGATGGATGACGGATTGGCCGGCAGCGGCTTGTCCTTGTATTGCGCGGTCATTTCCGCGAGCTGTCCGAACTGCCAGACCTTGATGACAAGTTCAGCCCAGGTATTGATGACACCGGTGAATCCTACCACCAGCATCCACATCACCAGCACGATGCCGGTAACATTGTGGATGTCCAGCCAGCGGACCACGCGCAGCCGGTCGCGGCGATAGGTGCCGAACTTCAGCTTTCGCATCGACGGCGCATAGACGACGATGCCGGAAATGATCGCGACACAAAACAGGATACCCATCAGCCCGAGAAACAGTTTTCCCGGAAGACCGGCGAACATGTCGGTGTGCAGCTTGAGCATGATGTAGGTGAAACGTCCGGTGACATCCGGCGCATCGAGATAGGCGGCGGTGTGAGCGTCCACGCGGACGATGCGGTTGTCGACAGGGTTGGCCTCCAGCGTTTTGCCGATGCTCACCATCAAAGCATTGGCATCATCCGGGTCCCAGATCAGGAAATGCGGCACCATTCCCGGATCTTTTGACAGACTGTTCTTCACAATCAGATCCAGATTGGCACGCGGAGTTCCTTCCGGCACCGGCGCCGCCTGCACTTCCTCGTGCAACAGGTGATCGATCTCGTGATGGAAGATCAGCGGCAAGCCGGTGATGCAGAGCATCAGCATGAATACGGTGCAGATGATGCTGGACCATTTGTGAGTCCAACCCCATCGGCGCAATGATTTGCTACTGCCTGTCAATGTGATGCTCCTTAATTCAAGGAGTATTTCAGCGTTCCGAGGACAGTCCGCGCTGTTCCAAGGCCGCAATAAGCCAGACCGGTTAGGCACGATGCGACGTAGTAGCGGTTTGTCAGGTTCTTTGCTGTAACCTGCGCGCTCCAGCCTTTCAGATCCGGCCGTGTGTAGGCGAAGTCATAGCTCACGCTCGCATCGAACAGCGTGTAGTCCGGAAGAACAAACGTGTTGTAGAGATCGCCATAGCTCTCGCCGGCATAGCGGACGCCTGCACCGAGGCCGAGGCCCGCCAGCGGACCATCGAACCAGGTATATTTCGCCCATAGCGAGGCCTGATCGATCGGCACGCCGTTCACGTATTTTCCCTGAGCGCCGACAGCACTCGCGGTGATCTTGGCGTCCGTATGCGTATAGCCCGCGATGATTTCGAGTTCGCGCGTGATGTTGCCGCGCGCTTCCAGCTCGACACCGCGTGAACGAACCGCATCGGTCTGCACGCTGAAGAGGAAATCAACGGGATCAGATGTCAGGACGTCGTTCTGCTTGATGTCGAAATAGGCCGCGGTGAGCATCAGATTGGTGCCAACAGGCTGAAACTTCACCCCCGCCTCCCAGCCCTCACCAGTCGTCGGCTTGAACGCCTGTCCGTTCCGGCTCGCATTGGCATTCGGGACAAAGGATGTCGAGTAGTTGGCGTAAGGCGACAGGCCGAAGTCGAACAGATAGTTCAGACCCACGCGGCCGGTTGTCGCTGCATCGCTACGGCGATAAGTGCCTGGCTTCGGATAGAATGCGAGGCTCTCCAGCTCAGTATTCACGAAATCCTGCCGGCCGGTTAGCGACAGCGTCCATCGATCTAGCTTGATCTGATCCTGCGCATACAAGCCGATCTGATCAATCTTGTTGTTCAACAGCATGAAGGGAGACAGCGAACTCGCCGGCTGAACCGCACCCGCTCCATAGACAGGGTTGTAGGCATTTATCGGCGTTATAAAAGTATTTCTGTAATCTGAACTTCCCGTCTGGTGCAGATAATCCATGCCCACGAGAACTTTGTGCGTCAGCGCGCCTGTTCGGAAATCCGCCTGTAGCTGATTGTCCAGCGTCAGGTTTTGCGCCTTTGAGTTGATGTAGTTATAGCTGCGGCTCACCAGCGAGTTGCTGCCCGGGACCATTCCCTCCGAGCGTACGCTCTGTAAATTGTTGGTCACTTCCATGTAACGCAGGTTCTGCCGGAACTGCAGATTGTTGTCGAAGCGATGCTCGAATGCATAGCCGATGGCAACTTGCTCAAGTTTGTAGCCGTCGAGGCCGGGCTCCCCGATATAGCGGCTGTAAGGTACGTGCCCGTTCGGATTCGGCAGGAACGACACCTGTCCGGGCACGTACTGCTGGTACCCCTTGTTGTCGATCTTCTGATAGTGCGAGAGGATCGTGAAGCTTGTGTCCGTCGTCGGCCGCCATGTGAAACTTGGTGCGATGAAGACCTTATTGTCCTGCACGAAATCGGTCTGCGTATCGCTCTGGCGGGCGAGACCCACCACGCGGTAAAGAAACTCGCCATTCTTGTCGATCGGACCGCCGATATCGAACGCACCCTGGATGCGATTGAACGAGCCGAATGTGCCTTCAACTTCGTAGTGCGGCGTCGCGGTCGGCCGCTTGCTGATCATATTGATGAAGCCACCGGGATCGGTCTGCCCATAAAGGCCGGAAGACGGGCCTTTCAACACCTCCAGCCGTTCCAGACCGTAGGTTTCGATCTTCGGCATCGCGAACGAGAGGCCGTCCTTGGGCAGCCGCAAACCATCCAGATACTGCGGGGCATCGAATCCCCGCACCTTGAAACCGTCGAAGAAGGCGTTGGCGCCGTAGCCCTGAATCGAAACACCCGGTGTATACTGAAGCGCGTCCTGAACTGTTTGCGCGCCCTGATCCTTGATCTGGTCTTTCGTCACGACCGAGATGGACTGCGGTGTTACCAGCAACGGAGTGTCAGTCTTCGTCGCCGTCACGCTTTGCCGGGCGGAGTAGCCCACAACCGGACCGGTACCACTTTCGCCGACCTGAGCCGGAATCGGCTGAACCGGAGCAGGAGCCGGCGCGACGCGCGACGCGCGGCGCGGCCGTGCACGCTGGCCTGCGACCCTGACTTCTGGAAGAGTCGTTGCCGATTGCTTCTCCAACGGCGGCTCCGAAGATTGCGCGAACGAAGGCGTTGCCTGACAGACACCTCCCAGAATCGCGACACCAAGCGCGCTTCTCATCGTCACGCGCAAAACATCTTCCGAAAACTGCCGCCCCATCTCAACTTCCCCATCTTGCCAGGCTTTTCAGCCCCCATTGATGGAGAAAGCAGATTTGCGCGACCGATGCCTTTGCGTGCGCGCAAAAACCCTTTGATGTTATGTTGACCTTCTCAAAGGTAGCCGCATTGCTTTGCCCGTGCGGCATTTAGGACGCAGTACGCATAACGCCGCGCGCGGCGATTGAAGATTTCGTTCAGGACAAACTGCGGCAAAGACTTGGAACCAAGCCGAAGTGCTTCCGGAACGCGGTTGCGAAATTCGCCGGGTTGGTATAGCCGACGAGATCGGCAGCTTCAGTCACCGTCATGTTCTGATACACCAGCGCCTCGCGCGCGATCTCAAGCCGTCTGGTTCTTAGATAATCGATGGCGCTGATACCGTAAGCTGCGCGAAAACGCAGGTTGAACGACCGGCTGCTGGTTCCGGCGCGGCGCGCGAGTTCTGCGATGCTCCACGGATAGCGCAAGTCAGCGTCAATCATGTCTTTCGCGCCCTGAAGACGCGCCCGCTTATGATCGACGGGATTGCTCAGTTCGACGTTGTGACGCAACGCGAACATTCCTCTCGCCAAAATCTCGGTCGCTTGCGCGCTCATCAGCAATTTTCCGGCTGGTCCATCGAGTGCCGGTGACAGGATTTCCGCTGCAATGGCCTGAATTCGCGGCGGGGCCTGTACCGAGAAAACAAGAACAGGCCGCTCTGTGGTCCTGAACAGATCGACAAACTCCTGCTCCAGTCCCAACGCCGTGATCGAGGCGCGGGGAAAACCAATACCGACGGCTCGGATTGGGCCGCGGGGCGCTTCGCCGCTGCACGGCGTTGGCTCACGTATTGCCATCCCCAGCAAGAGGTTCTCGGAATAGCGAACCTTCTCAAGACCGTCGTTGGTGAAACTCTCGCCAGTGCCCTCCAGCACGATGGTCATATAGAGACCGGGCTTCATGGTTCCGTGGGTGCGAAGATCGGCGGGCAAGTGAAAATTACCCGGCTGAAGAACGCAGCCGGGATTATCCAGCCAGATCATGCTTTGGGAAAAGGTGTCTTCGACCGGTCGATTCTCGCTATCGAGAATCCGGTAGTCGTCGACGATCAGATCGAAGAGACTTGTCATTCGGCAAACTGTTCGAGCTTGCCACTATGACGGCCTCCCCCCGCATCCTCAACGGGTTACAGGCGTATTTTGAGCTATTAGAATTTAGAGCTATTAGAAAGTAACAGCTGTCCAACCGACTGGTTCAGCGAAAATGCCGCCGGCGGTAATCCGCCTCGGACCGGATCACACGTCAAAGAACACGGTTTCCCTGTCGCCCTGCAGGTGAATGTCGAACCTGTAGGTCACGACGTCACCCGGCTCACGCTGCGCGACCAGCGTCGCGCGGCGCTCGGCGGGTACCAGCGCGAGAATCGGATCGGCAGCGTTCGCAGCCTCGTCCCCGAAATAGATCCGCGTGATCGCCTGCTGCGTCATGCCGCGAGCGAAAACGGCCAGAAGGATGTGCGGGGCCTGCGGCTTGCCGCCTGGCCCCGGCACCGGACCGGGCTTGATGGTGCGGAATTCAAAGCCGCCCTTGGCATCGGCGCCGCAGCGTCCGAAACCCTTGAACGCAGCATTCGGCATCGCGCGCGTATCCTGCGGATCGGCAAAACGCCCCTGCGCGTCGGCCTGCCAAATTTCCAGCATGGAATCGGGAATGACCCTGCCATCACCGTCGAACACCTGCCCGACGATCCGGATGCGTTCACCGGAGACATCCGCTGTCACCAGATCGTTGCCGAAGGCGTCATTCCACGCATAGTCGTTGCCGGGCGTCAGGCCGTACTTGAAATAGGGACCGACGGTTTGCGAAGGCGTGATGTTGCTCATCAGTCGTTATCCAGCGGCGTGGCATTGCGCCCGCGCAATACAATGTCGAAGCGATAGCACAGCGCCCAGTCAGGCTTGGTGTTTTCGAGATCGAAGCTCGACACCATCCGCATCCGCGCCTTCTCGTCCGTCACCGAATTGAAGATCGGATCGTAGGCGAACAGCGGATCGCCGGGGAAATACATCTGCGTCACGATACGCGAGACGAAGGAATACCCGAACACCGAGAAGTGGATGTGGGCCGGCCGCCAAGCATTGGGATGATTGCCCCACGGATACGCACCCGGCTTGATGGTGATGAAGCGGTAGTATCCTTCCGCATCGGTCTGCGCGCGGCCTGCGCCGGTAAAATTCGGATCGAGCGGTGCCGGATGCTGATCGACGACGTGGATGTAGCGCCCGCAGGCATTGGCCTGCCACACCTCGAGCAGCGTGTTCGGCACGCCGCGGCCGCCCTCATCGCGAACGTGGCCATGGACGATGATGCGCTCGCCGAGCGGCTCGCCCTTGTGCTGGATCGTCAGATCGCTGTCGTTGTCACGTACGGTCTCGTGGCCGTAAACCGGCCCGGTTAGTTCCGACAGCGTATGCGGAATAATCACCAGCGGCTTGGTGGGAGAGCGAAGCACCGTGCTCTTGTAGGCCGGCGACAGCCGTGGCGCGTGTGCGGCGTTGCTTTCTCGCGGATAGATCAACGTCATGGGCGTCTTCTTCTTGTTGACCCTGTTACAGTATCAATTCGATCAGTGAATGCCTACACCAAGCAAACGGTTGACCAGCGACCGGTCCGATTTCAGCTCCGCCGACCCGCCTTCCCAGACCGAGCGACCACGCTCGACCACCATGACGCGGTCGGCGAAATTCAGCGCGCGTTCGATCTGCTGTTCGACAAGCACAATTGTCATGTCGCCGCTGGTGGCGAGCCGTGAAATGGTTTCCATCAGTTGGTCGCAGATCACCGGCGCGAGCCCTTCGAGAGGCTCATCCAGCAGCAGGATCGACGGCTTTCCCAGCAACGTTCGCGCCATCGACAGCATCTGCTGTTCGCCTCCGGACAACTGAAGGCCGAGGTGACGTCTTCGCTCTGCCAGCCGCGGGAACATCTCGTAGATTTCGGACAATCCCTGCCGCTCACGTGTCTTGAAGCCTGTCGACAGGTTTTCTTCCACGGTCAGCGAGCCGAAAATGTCGCGCGTCTGCGGCACATATCCCATGCCGCACAGCGCCCGCGCAGAGGTTCGCAATGCGCTGATATCCTTGCCGTCCGCAAGAATACGGCCGTGATGCCGCGTCGAAAGCCCCATCAGCGTCGCGAGCAACGTTGTCTTGCCGACGCCGTTGCGTCCGAGGACCGCAAGGCGGCCGCCGGCTGGCACTTCGAACGACATCTCCGAGACGATCTGCGTCGGGCCATAACCCGCGCTCAGGCGTTCGACCTCAAGCCGTGCGGCTGGCATCGGCATAGCTCCCCAGATAGGCGCGGCGGACTTCGTCGTCTTTGGTCACATCCTCCGGACTGCCCTCGAAGATCAGGCGACCATTGGCAAGCACGAGCACGCGCTTCGCAAACCTGAACACAAGGTCCATGTCATGTTCGATCATCAGAACCGCGATGTCGGGCGGCAGGCGATTGATTGCTTCAAGTATCTTCGGCGCTTCGTCGTGTGGAACGCCCGCCGCCGGCTCATCCAGCAGAAGGACCTTCGGCGTCAGCGCAAGGCCGATGGCGAGATCGAGCAGCCGTTGCTGGCCGTAAGCAAGTTTCGCGACGGGAAGCTGCGACAGGTGGGCGATGCCGAGGATGCCCAGGATGTGCATCCACTCGTCGCGGACGGCGGGCGCAAACGTCGCGACTGAGAAGAATTGCCGCGTCATGCCCTTGCGTTGCATGACAGCCAGCGCGACGTTTTCCGCGACCGTCAAACTGGTGAAAAGGCGGGTGATCTGGAACGTCCGCGCCAGCCCCTGCCGGACGCGCCCCGGAATGGAAACATTGGTAACGTCATTGCCTTCAAAGAACACGCTGCCATCAGACGCAGCAAGATCGCCGGAAATGACGTTCACCAGAGTGGTCTTGCCCGCACCATTCGGCCCGATCAGCGCGACGCGGTCGCCCTTGCCAAGACTGAAGGATACGTCGCGGTTGACGTGAAGGCCGCCGAAGGACTTCGACACATTCCGCAATTCGAGCAGCGACGTCATGATCCCGACCTCCGCTGCGAGAGGGATGACCAGAGCGAAGCGATGCTGTACCCAAGGCCGCGCGGGGCGAAAATCACGATGACGATCAAAAGCAATCCGACCAGCGTCATCCAGTGGAACGGGTTCGCCGCCGAGACGATATGCTCGAAGATCTGGAAGATCACCGCGCCGGCCAGCGCGCCCCATAGGTTCCCGGCTCCGCCCAGCACCAGCATGACCAGAACTTCGGCGGATCGCTCGAAGCTGACGCTGTCGAGCCCGACAACACCGGTGTTGATCGCCATCAGCGCGCCGCCGATACCCGCAACGATCCCCGACACGCCATACATCGCGACAAGTCTCGGATAGGCCGAGGCGCCGATCATCAGCGCGCGCAAGCTGTCGTCCTTGATGCCACGGCACAACAGACCGAACGGAGACTGAACGAACCTGAGCAGCAGAACCATGACGACCGCGAGCGTCGCCAGCGAGAAGACGTATGACGTCCGGCTATACATATCAAACGAGAACACGCCGAAGATCGGCGCGGGCGTGATGCCGGACAGGCCGTCGCTGCCGCCGGTCAGCGACGACAGTTTGTTCGCGAGCGAACTGACAAGCTGACCGATGGCAATTGACAGCACGAGCTGCGGCAGACCATGGAAGCGCGTGATCAGCGCTCCGGAAATCAATCCGGTCACGGAGCCGGTAAAGGCACCGATCGCGAGCAGGATCAGCGGATTAGTAATTCCCGCGATGCAGGCATTGCCTACCGCATACGCGCTGACCCCGAACAACGCTGCCTGCCCCAGCGTGGCGACACCGCAATAGCCCGTGACGAGATCAAGCGAAAGCACGAGAAACGTGATGCTGATCAGTCGCGTCAGGAACGCGAGATCGTCGGGAAACACGAAATAGCCGACAGCGCCCACGAAGGCGATTGTCAGCAGGCCAAAGGCTTCCTGCTGGAACGGAAATCCCCGCCGCGCCACATCGTATTTAATGATGTCTTCGGCCATCTTAGTGCGCCCGTCCCAGAAGACCACGCGGGAACAGGAACACTGTCAGAATAACCGCGAGATAGAAGAAGAATTCGCCGAACTCCGGCGCGAGATATTTTCCGGTGGTGTCCGCAAGCCCGAGAAAAAGCGATGCCGACAGCGCGCCGAGGATCGATCCCGCGCCTCCCACCGACACCACGACCAGAAACGTCACCATGTAGCGAAGCGCATAGAATGGCTCGATCGGCAGCATTTCCGCGCCCAGCACGCCGCCGAATGCCGCCAGACCGACTGCCAGAGCAAATGTCGCCGAATAGATCCACTGCGTCCGGATGCCGAGTGATTCCGCCATGTCGCCATTGTCGACGGCCGCGCGCATCCGCACGCCAAACTCCGTCTTGTCGATCAACAGCCACAACCCCAACGCGGTCACGAGGCCGCACGCAATCACCAGCAGCCGATGCGTCGAGATCATACGGAAACCGAGGTCGAACGGGCCGCTCAGCGCTGCCGGCAGCGGAATCGGTTTCGACGTCGGCCCAAGGATGAAGTTCGCTAAACCGATAATGACGAAGGTAATACCGATGGTAAGCAGGAGCTGGGTCAGGGCATCGGAGCGGCGATAGATGCGCCGGTAGAGCAGAGCTTCGAAGGGGATCGAAATGATGATCGTCCCCACCACCGCCAGTACGATCGCAATCGGATAACTGATGCCCATTGTCTTCAGCGCGTAGGACGCGATGTAGCCTCCGATCATAGCGAACGCGCCATGGGCAAGGTTCACAACGCGCATCAGCCCCATCATGATCGACAAGCCGATGGAAATCGTGAACAGCACCATCCCGTAGGCAACGGCGTCCAGCAGGATGCTCAGCGCGGTTAACATCAGTACGCCTCCGCCGGCATCTTGGCCGCGGCTGACAGCGTATCATGACGCACGGTGCCGCGAAGCACCGTCATCAGCACATTGGTCGCGGCAAGATCGGTGGATGCATCAAATGGATCGCGGTCGATGGCAATGAAATCCGCCGCCATGCCCGGCACGAGCGTACCGCGCCAATCCTCCTGCTTCATCGCGAAAGCCCCGCCATGCATGTAACTGCCGACAGCCTGACGCCGGGTCAGCGCTTCATTCGCACCGATGGGAGCGCCCAATGACGCGCCGCGATCCACGGCATTCGCCATCCCGACCCACGGCGAGACATGCCCGGTCGGCGCGTCGGAACTGCCGACGTAAGTGACACCGGCATCGATCACAGAGCGCGCGGGATACTTGCTGTGTGCATCCGGTCCGAACGCCGCGAGAATCGAGCGGCGCATTCGCGCCAGAAAACTCGGCTGCGTGACGATCAGGGCTCCGAGCGCCTTCATGCGCGCGAGACCACCATCCGGCGGGCAGAAATAATGCTCGATGCGATGGCGCCGGTCTTGTCCGGGCAGCGCCCTCTCGGACTTCTCGAATGCCGAGATCACGCATGCGCACGCGCGGTCGCCCACGCAATGCGTCGCCGTTTGCCAGCCGCCGAGATGCGCGTCAACGATCACGCGTTCGAGATCGGCCTCATCGTGCATAAAGAAGCCTTGTGAATTGGTATCGGCAAACGGCTTGCTCACCGCTGCGGTGCGCGCGCCGACGATGCCGTCGGCGAAAAACTTCAACGTCATCGCCTGCCAGTCAGGATCGCGGCGAGGTGTGAACCCGCGCGCGGCAGCATCCTTCGGATCGAGCTGATACATGAACCCGAGGCGGATCGGCGAAAACGACGTATCCTGGCGGAGCAAATTCCATACCATGAACTCATCGTCGAATCCGCTGGTGAAGCCCACCGCGGCTTCCACCGCGGCGGTCAGGCCCATGCGGATGCTGTCTTCGATTGTTTCGCGCAGGGCGGCCGCCATCATGGCCGGATCGATGGCCGGAATCGCCCGGAATACAGCTTCAGCGGCGCTTTCCTTGGCGCTGCCGTTCAGCCGCCCGGACGTGTCACGACCGAATGATCCGCTCGGCGGGTCTGATACACCCTCATTGATCTGAAGCAATTTCAGCGCGGCGCTGTTGAGAATCGCGGTATGCCCGCAGAAGCGGCGGATGATGACGGGATGATTAGGAGCGACCGCGTCGATTTCATCCCGCGTGGGATAGCGAGATTCGGCGAGGTTGTTCTCATCGAAACCGACCGCCCTGATCCACTGTGCGGACGGGTTCCCACTTGCCGCCACCGCCACATGATCTAGGACATCCGCAACAGCGCGGACGCCCGGCCCATTCAATTGAATCTGCTGCCGCTCGTTCGCGATCGCGAACAGATGAACGTGCGCGTCCGTCAGACCCACGATAACCGTTGCACCCTGCATGTCGATGGTGCGGTCGGCCTCGGGCGCATCTTTCCTGTCGCCAACCCAGTGGATTGCGCCCTTCCGGGTGACCAGCGTATTGGCCGGCCGCATGTCATCGGCGGATCGGTAGATCCGCGCATTGATCAAGCGCAGGGAATCCGGGCTGTGCGGCATGACTGATCGACTTGTCCGTTAGTTAAAAGATTGGCGCGAGCGAACTCGCGCCAATCCATGCGTGGCAGTTCTGTGATTTACTTGACCAGCGCCCAATCGGGCTGAGCTTCGAATGTCTGAAGCTCCTTGTTGATCAGCTTGCCGTCCTGCTTGGCGACTTCGCGCAGATAAACGTTCTGCGTGATGTGCCGTGTCGTCGGATCGATCGACACCGGACCGCGCGGGCTGACCCACTTCATGTCCTTGACCGCAGCGACGGCTTTCTCCGGATCGCGTTTGCCGGCGGTGGCCTCGATCATCTTGTAGATCACGCGCGCTCCGTCATAAGCCGCCACCGAAGTCATGGTCACATTGTCGGAAGTCGTGCCTGCTTTGGCGAGCCTCTCAAGGAAAACCTTGTTCTCCGGAGACGCATGCGACACCGCGTAATGGTACGTCGACAGAATACCCAGACCGTTATCGCCGATGTTCGGAAGATCGGGTTCGGTCACGACGTCGCCGGTCGAGATGAGCTTGACGCCGCCCGACTTAAGACCATTGTCGATATACGCCTTCACAAAACCCAGCGTCGGCGGGCCGGCCGGCAGGAACGTGAAGATCGTATCGGCGCCCGAGCTCTTGACGCGCTGCATGATCGGGCTGAAGTCAGTGGTGTTAAGCGGCATGCGGATCGCTTCGACAATCGTCCCGCCATCCGATTCAAACGTCTTCTTGAACGCCGCCTCGGCATCGATGCCAGGGCCGTAATCGCTGACTGCGATGGCAACCTTCTTCGCGCCCTTCGCCTTCGCGACTTTCGCGGCTGGCACGGTGTTCTGCCACATCGTAAAGGAGGTGCGGACAATGAAGGGGCTCTTTTCGACGATAGCGGACGTCGCGGCGTTGAAAACAACCAATGGCGTCTTCGATTCTTCAAGCAGCGGCGCTACCGCCAATGCGTTGGGCGTAAAATAGACACCTGCGAGATACTGCACCTTGTCCTTGACCAGCAGTTCCTGCGCGATTGCCTTGGACTTCGCGGGGTTCGGCGATTCCTCGTCGCGGTAGATGAACTCGACATCGTGACCTGCGACCTTGGAGCCGTGCTCCGCCACCCAGGCCTCGATGCCTGCCTTGAAGTTCTGGCCGAACAGCGCATACGGCCCGGACATGGTGCCGATGACGCCGACCTTGATCGTGTCGGCATGAGCCGCTCCCGACATCAGTCCGGCAACCGCCAGAGCGCACGCGTATTTCACTGCCTTGTTCATGTGGTCCCCTGCTCCTGTTTTGTTTTATTGACGTCAAGCTCGTTCGGCGCGCTGCATCAAAACATCTCGAAGTATTCGCGCTGCTCCCATTCGGTAACTTCGGCCTGGAAGCGATCGATCTCGGCGTTCTTGATGTGCACGTAATAGTCTACCAGTTCCGCGCCCATTGCGTTCCTGAAAAATGGATCGTCGTTCAGCGCGAAAACCGCTTCGCGCAGCGACTTCGGCAGCAGGCTGGCCTTGGTCTCGTAAGGTGTATCCGCGGAGGGTCCGGGGTCAATCGCGCGGTCTACGCCGTCCAGCCCCGACAGGATTTGCGAGGACATGTACAGATACGGATTGGCCGCAGGCTCGCCGACCCGGTTCTCAAACCGTGTAGCCGGGTCCTTCGGACCGCCCAAAGCGCGGATCATGACGCCACGGTTGTCCCGGCCCCAGATCGCACGGTCCGGCGCAAGCGAATAGGACCGGTAGCGCTTGTAGCCATTGATCGTCGGCGTCGTAAACACGGTCGCCGCGCGGGCATGCTCCAGCAATCCACCGAGATAGCCCTTGCCGAAGTCCGACAGGAATTCACTGTCGGTATCGGACATAAAGGCGTTGCGTCCATCGGCACGGGATACCAGCGACTGGTGCAAGTGCCATCCCGACGACACGACGTTCGGGATGCGCGGGCGGCACATGAAGGTCGCGTGATAGCCGTGGCGGTGGCAAATCTGCTTCACGGCGCTGCGGAACAGCACCATCGTATCGGCCGGATCGAGCCCGACGGTCGGCGCGAAGGTGAACTCGCACTGGCTGGGGCCGAATTCGACCTCGATCGACCGCAGCAGCAGGCCGAGCGCGACGACATCGCGCCGGATCAGTTCAAGCACCGGCTCCATCTGGTCGTAGCGCTGCTCGGTCAGATACTGATAGCCGTGGGACAGGAGGCTGACTTCCGGCGGTTCGCCGGGCTGGCCTGCATCCGCTGGCCGCATCTTCGGATCGTTGACCTTGAAGACGTGAAACTCGACCTCAAGCCCCGCCACGAAATCGTAGCCGCGCGCGCTCAGCTTGTTCAGCACCGACTTGTACAAACCGCGCGTCGCGAACGGCACGGGACGACCGTCAGCGAAATGAACGTCGCACAGAATCCAGCCCGTGGTAGGAGCCCAGGGCAACACGCGGAAGGTCGACGGGTCGGGAACCATCAGCACGTCAGCCGCGCCCTGCATTTCCTTCATCCCGAAACCGCCGCCGGCGGTGAACACCGGAAACACCGTGCGATGCGAGGTGTCTTTCGCAAGCATCGTGGTCGTGATCGAGCAGCCGCTTTCAAGGATACGCAGCGCTTCGCTCGCAACCAGCGTCTTGCCGCGCAGAATCCCGTGCTGGTCGGGAAACGACAAACGAATCGTATCCAGCCCCTTTTCTTCGACAATGCGCCGAAGCCGGACTGCCGCTTCGTTCTGCTCCTCCGACCAAAGACGATGTCGTGCGACAAAGCTCAATGACGTTGCTTTCCCTGACATTGGCTCAGCAAACCCTTACTCGGCCGCGGTAAGATGCGGCACCTTTGCTGCGATCTCGGTTGGAATCGGCGCAGCCCAAGGCGCACCACGCCGCCGCTTCACGTCGACTTCCATCCAGTAGATTTCCCAGCCGCGCGTCGGCCCGATGCCGTCCATCGTCGCAGGCCCCTGGATGCTTCGCGCATGCGCTTCGTCGAGGAACAATAGCGGCTTGCCACCGGCAACGGCCTTCTCGATTTCCTGACGCAGCAGCCGGCGATATTGCACGATCCCCTTATCTGATTGCCCAAGATGCTCGCGCGTGCGGTTCTGGATCGCCCCCATCGACTCAACGGCCCACTGATCGTGCACGTTGATGTCCAGTCCCATGCCGGTATAGGTCTCGGTGGCCTGCTCGTGCGGATCGAAGCCGTAATCGTTGGTCTTGTTGCGGCGAGACACGTAGTCCGGCAGTTCGTACAATTCGAGGCGCTGCTCGCGCATCTTCTTCCTGTCGACCGGCTTGGTGTAGCTGGTGAAGATCGCGTACCAGTAGCAGTGGGTGTCGTCGACCGGCACATGCCACTGCGTAATCGTCATTTCCTGGCTCATCGGAATGACGAAGCCGTGCGGAAACAACTGATTGGTGACGCGCACATGGGTGAGTTCGTCATCGATCTGGCGCAGCGCCACCAGCCGCAGGCCATACTCTGTCTTCTCGACGTTGATAATCGGACGATCGTACTCGCGTAGAATTTTCGTCATCGGCATGTCGCTGCCGGCAGACGCGCCGCGGAACTGCTTGCCGTAGGACTTCTCAAGGTCCTCGTCTTCAAAGAAGCGGTGCAGGAACGAGGCGTGCGCCGGATCGATGCCGACTTCGAGCGCCTGCAACCAGTTGCATTCGATCAGCCCCTTGAACGCAAACGTATAGGCATCGGGTGCGACGAAACAGTCGAGTTCCGGAAATGCAGGCGGCTCACCTTCACCGAGATAGACCCACAGGATGCCGCCCTTCTCCACGACAGGATAGGCGCGCTGCTTGATGTTCTTGCACAGCGATGAGCCGACCGGCTCGGCTGGAGTTTCGAGGCAGTTGCCCTGAACATCGAACAGCCAGCCGTGGAAGGCGCAGCGCAGACCGCCGTTTTCAAGCCGGCCAAAGGCGAGGTCTGCACCGCGATGCGGACAATCGCGATCCATCAATCCGTAACGGCCCTGCTCATCGCGAAACAGAACGAAGTTCTCGCCCAGCAATTTGACCGCCCGGATCGGTCGCGGACCTTCGAGCTCGTCGACCAGTGCCGCCGGCTGCCAGTACATCCGCATCAGTTTTCCAGCCGGGTCGGCAGGGCCTGTGCGGGTGATCAGATCGTTCTGCTCTTGGCTCATCATGGCTGCTTTTTCCTTCCAGTCCCGAGAGGATTATTTGCCGAAAACATCGACGGCCCGCACGCAGGCCGGTTGAAGTCCCGGTTCGCCGAGATGCTTCGACGATTGAAAACCTTTCCGCCGCAACAGGCGAGACCCGGGAGAAGCAAAATCGCCCGCGGCAAATGCCTGCACGACTGCTGCGATTGGCCCGCACTTCATCACTTCGGTGTCCCGCATCTTGCTTCTTCGCCCAAAATCAATGTTCGATGAACGAACACATGTGCGATATTTGTTAGACTGACTCCAAACTAGAAAACGTGCAAGCGCAATTTGGAGCTGTGAGCGCCTATTTATGCTGCAAATGCGAAATCCAGCCTGAATGATTGGCTTCACCAAGAACCAGCATCTCGGGAATTTTGAATTGATATGTTCGATGAACGCCCATATGTTCGTTAAATGAACTTCGCTAGCAAGGCCCAGCAACGGATGCGTTGATAATGGCTCAGATCAAATTCATTCAGCCGGACGGCTCCGAGGCCGTCGTAAACATCGACAGCGGAACGAGCGTCATGCTCGCCGCCATCCGCAATGGCGTTTCAGGCATTGATGCGGAATGCGGCGGCTGTCTCGATTGTGCGACGTGCCACGTCTACGTAGAAGAAAGCGCTTCAGGCCTGCTGGCTCCGCCGCAGCCGGAGGAACTCGAACTGCTCGGGTCGGTTGCCGCCACTCGCAAACCCAACAGCCGCTTGAGCTGCCAATTGAAGATTCCACCCTCGGTCACATCCCTCACCGTCCACGTTCCGGAGGCACAGTCATGAGCGGGCTCGTCGTCGTCGGCGCGTCGTATGCCGGGATTCAGGCGGCCCTGTCCGCGCGCGACTCCGGATACGCGGAGCGCATCACAGTCGTCGCCGACGATCATCTGCTGCCTTATCAGCGGCCTCCCCTGTCCAAGGACTTCCTGCTCGACAAGGTCACGCAGGATAATCTGGTTCTTCGCGACGAGGGATTCTTCAAGCTGAAGCAGATCGATCTTATTCTCGAGACGCGCGTGCACGCGATCGACCGGCATGCGCGGCAGCTTTCGATCAACGGCAACACCAAACTCGATTTCGACAAGCTGCTCATCGGTACCGGCTCTCATGCGCGCCGCCTGACCCTTCCGGGCTCGGACCTCGACGGCGTCTGTTATCTTCGATCGATCCGGGACGCGGTCGATCTGAAGGAGCGGCTGCGGAATGCCGCGGAGATTGTTGTCATCGGCGGCGGTTTTATTGGCCTTGAGGTTGCGGCGTCCGCCAGCAAGCTCGGCAAGAAGGTGACCGTTATCGAGAGCGCCTCGCGGCTGCTCGAACGCTCGGTCTCGCCGCTCGTCTCGCAATTCCTGCTCGATCTGCACACAAGGCACGGCGTTGACGTCCGGCTCAATGAATCGATCGCGGCAATCGGCGGAGAAAACGACCGCGCAGCGTTCGTGGCGACATCGGGCGGCACGCGCCTGCGGGCAGATCTCGTGCTCGTCGGAATCGGCGGCGTGCCAAACGATCAGCTTGCGCGCGATGCGCAACTGAACTGCACCAACGGGATCGTGGTGGACGACCACGGCATGACCAACGATCCTGACATCTATGCCGCCGGCGACTGCGCCAATCACTACAATGCCTATGCCGGAGACTGGCTGCGTCTGGAATCGGTCCAAAATGCCCAGGATCAGGCCAAGGCCGCCGGACTGGCGATCGCCGGGAAAACCGGACCTTACGGCAGCGTCCCGCGCTTCTGGTCCGATCAGTACGATGCGAAACTGCAAACTGTCGGGATCTCGCGCAACTTCGACCGGCAGGCGGTGCGCGGATCGCTGGAAGGCGGACAATTCTCGGTTTTCTACTACAAACAGAATAAGCTGTGCGCGGTGGACAGCGTCAGCCGCGCGGGCGATCAAATGGCTGCCCGGCGGCTGATTGGCAGCGGCATTTCACCGTCGCCGGAGCAGGCCGCCGATCTCTCCTTCGATTTCAAATCGCTTTTGACAACGATCAACGCGGCTGGTGCATAATCCGGCGAAATATGGTCTCGTTGATCGGATCGACACATGAACCGAAAGAACTTGACCAGCATGCCCCGCGTAAAGCGCACCGCAGAGGAAGAAGAAGCCAGGCGCGACGGGGGCGAGTTCATCGAAAGCCTCGACCGCGGCCTTCGTGTGCTGCAGTCGTTCGGCATCGAACACCGGCCAATGACACTGAGCGATATCGCCAAGGCGTCTAATCTGCCGCGTGCGACTACACGCCGAATCCTCCTGACCCTCCAGAAGTCGGGCTTTGTGGCGGGGGACGAACGGCTGTTTTCGCTGACCCCGCGTGTGCTGGCGCTGGCCTCGGCCTATCTCTCTTCCAATCAGATCGTTGCCGTCATGCAGCCACTGATGGACGGGATTTCGACAAAGGCCCACGAGGTTTGTTCGCTTGCGATCCTGGATGGGCAGGAAGCCGTCTTTGTCGCCAGAGCCAGCCCTGCGCGGGTATTTTCCGCCGGGATCGATATCGGCTACAGGCTCCCGGCCTATTGCACCTCTGTGGGCCGCGTTCTGCTCGGCCGCCTCTCCAATGACGAGCTGACAACCGCCATCGAATCGATGACGCTGGCCGCCCAGACGCCGGAAACAGTCACCGACAAGTCCATCGTGATCGCCACCATCATCAGCGACCGGAACAAGGGTTACTCATTGGTCGACCGCGAAGCGGAGCCCGGTTTCCGTTCGATCTCGGTCCCGATTCATCGTTACGACGGCGCCGTCGTGGCGGCGGCGAATATCGGCGCGCATGTGGACCGCATCACCACCGGAGAGATGATTGATCGCTTCCTGCCGCTGCTGAAGGATATGGCGACCGCGGCGAAGCCGCTGCTGGTTTAACCCTGCCGCACGGAACGAGGCGGAACGTCGAGCAACCGCTTCTTGTAAGCCTCCGGATCCATGTCTCGGATGTCGACACTGATGCTGTAGATGTCGGGCAGAAGCTCCGAGAGCTCCTGCCGCAACGCAACGCTGAGACGCTCCTTCTGCTCCCGCGTTCGCCCCGCCAGAAGGTAAAGCGAGAGGTGAAAGAACGATCGCTGCTCGCCTGCGACGAGATAATCAATGAACGGCTGCGCCCGGATCTTGAGATCCTCAGCCTTGACGACACCGGTAGACGCAGCAGCGCGGTGAAGCGCCAGCATGACGTCCTGCATCGGAGGCATGTCGGTTGACGCGGAATAGTGACAGACGAGATGAGGCATGACGTTCCCTGCAATTTGGCGGGGCCGATCATGCAGCCGTGTTTGTCCGCAGTCCAGCCGCCAAGAGGGACCGGATCGCGGCGCCTCCCGCACTCCGTTCTACGCGAGCCGTCTCACCGCCTTGTGGAAAACGGCCTGATGGTGCGTCAGGAGTACCGCGAGGAAGGACAGCGCGCGCGGATCGAGTATCCGTTGACAAAGAAGGGTCAATCGCTGGGCCTGTCCTTCAGCGCGTTGACCGAGTGGAGCGATCACTGGATCGGGAATGGCTCCGGGCCTTTGACGCTCCGGTCGAAGACAACCGGACAGAAACTTGCCGTCCCCTCGTCGACGAACGCGGCAAGCCGGCAAGGAAAGATGAGCTTGAGACCGTCATCACCCTTCCCTCGCGCAAGCCTGCGCCAGCCAAAAAGTAAGCAGCTGGCGACGCCATCGCCATATGACGGCGCATCATCTCAATAGGTCGCGGGTTGCGGCCGCCCCACCCCGCAATACAGAAACCCGTTCCGCGCTACTTCGTCCGGCGAATAGATATTCCGGAGATCGACGATCACCGGTGTGGCCATGGTGACTGCCATCTCCTTGAGATCAAGCGCGCGGAACTGCTCCCACTCCGTGACGATAACGAGCGCATGGGCCCCCTTCGCACACTCATAGGCATCGCTGCAGAAAGTGACATCCTCCAGCACCTTCTTCGCCTGTTCCATGCCAACAGGATCGAAGGCGCGCACGTTCGCACCCATGTCCTGCAACGCAGTGATCAGGGGAATCGACGGCGCGTCACGCATGTCGTCGGTATTCGGTTTGAACGTCATTCCCAGCACGCCCACCGACTTTCCCCGCAGATTGCCTCCGAATGCATTGGCAACCTTGCGAGCCATGGCGCGCTTGCGCTGGTCATTTACCGCAACGACAGTCTCGATGATCCGCAACGGCGATTCATTGTCCTGTCCGGTTTTGATCAGAGCCAGCGTATCTTTCGGGAAGCACGAGCCGCCATATCCCGGACCCGCATGCAGAAATTTCGCGCCGATGCGGTTATCGAGACCAATGCCCCGCGCTACTTCCTGTACATTGGCGCCGACTCTCTCCGCCAAATCCGCAATCTCATTGATAAAAGCGATCTTGGTTGCGAGAAAGGAGTTCGCGGCGTACTTGGTCAGCTCCGCCGTACGACGATCGGTATAAACGATGGGCGCGGCATTGAGATAGAGAGGCCGGTACACCTCGGCCATCATCTCGCGCGCGCGGGCATCATCGGTGCCGATGACGATGCGATCCGGATGCTTGAAATCACGGATTGCTGCGCCCTCGCGCAAAAATTCAGGATTCGAAACCACCGCAAACTTCGCATCGGGATTCTGTTCGCGGATGATCCGCTCGACCTCATCGCCGGTCCCGACCGGAACTGTGGATTTTGTCACGACCACCGTGAAATCTGACAACGCGCCTGCAACCTCGCGGGCGGCGGCATAAACGTACGACAGATCAGCATGTCCATCGCCTCGGCGTGAAGGTGTTCCGACAGCGATGAAAACAACGTCCGCACCGCGAACTCCTGCCGCTATATCGTCGGAGAAACTCAGACGGCGTTGTTTGACGTTACCAGCCACAAGCTCTGCGAGGCCCGGCTCGTAGATCGGAATTTCACCCCGGTTGAGCGCCTCCACCTTCTTCCCATCATTGTCGATGCAAACAACATGATGCCCAAAATCAGCGAAACATGCTCCCGAAACCAGTCCGACATATCCCGCCCCAACCATAGTGATCCGCATCAATAATCCTGTCTGGTCAAACCATTCTGTGGCGCTTTCAGCGCGCATCGTCGGGAGCTGTGAGTGAAATGTAACTCGCTGTCTAGCCGGCGAGCGTTTCCCATCCGTCCTTGCCGGACGGGAAGAAGAAGAAGTTATTGATATAGGCCTGACCGGCCTTGCGCCCGCCGTTCGATAGCAGCGAATCCGGGTCTTGGAAAATTTCCACATCGAACTGGTCGACCGGAACAATGTCACCATCTTCGACAAAGAACCCGCTGTAGCCTCTTTCCTGAAAGAATTCGAAAACCGATTCAGTCGCCAGCGGCCGATGTCTGTCTTCGGCTTCAACGAGGAAAACCGGCTGGCTTCGCTCGAGCAATTCGACAGCGCCGTTCAGAACATTCAGCTCATGCCCCTCCACGTCGACTTTCACAAACGCGACGTTGTCATCAATCATGTCATCGAGCCGAGCCATCGGCACATTCTGGACCGTGCAGGATTTCGCCGAAAGTGCCACCTGCGGCTCGAGCGACGCGAGACCATGAACAGCGCCCTGCTCACTTTGCGGGATCAGAAGCTCCGCGTTTCCCTCATGGTCAGACAGCGCCACTTCGTGAACGATCACATTCGACGCCGAAGTTAGCCGGAGAACGTCGGCCATCGTTCGCGAAGGTTCGAATGCATGCACGCACCGGGAAAGCCGCGCCAGTTCACGTGTATAGAGACCGCAGTTTGCGCCAACATCGATGGTCACCGCATCCCTGCACACGATTCTGTCCAGAAACGACAGTTCCACCTCTGCTGTTTTTGGACGGTGCATGAAATGCCACCGCAGCCAGAGTTCCGGGAAGGTTTCTTTCAACGCGTTCTTGACTTGTCGAACAGCTGTCATCGCCGCCGCCTTTCTGTTGCCTCATCGCACGAACCCCGACGCAAACGGCCGAGTGTTTCGATCAGGTTCAAACCCGGTGGTAGATATCTTCCACGCGAACGATGTCGTCCTCGCCGAGATATGGACCCGACTGCACCTCGATCAGGTTCAGTGGCACCTTTCCTGGATTTTCAAGGCGATGCATGCATCCGAGCGGAACGAAAATCGATTCATTCTCGCGTAGCAGGATCTCTTCGTCGTCCCGCGTGACGATGGCCGTACCATTGACGACCACCCAATGCTCCGCACGATGGAAGTGCTTCTGCAGCGACAGCTTGGCTCCCGGATTGACCGTGATCCGCTTGACCTGAAACCGGTCGCCGGCGTGAATCGATTGATAGTAGCCCCACGGGCGATGGACGGATTGGGTCTGGGTCGCCGAACGATGACCGCTGGCTTTCAGCCGTCCGACGAGTTTGGCAACGTCCTGATCCCGGTCCTTTGACGCAACAAGAACGACATCTGGCGTCGCTGTAATTATGAGATCATCCACCCCAAGTGCGGCGACCAGAGGCCCCTCTCCGCGGACGTAACATCCGCTGGCATCTTCCATGACGACATCGCCAATCGCCACGTTACCGGAACGATCCTTGTCGCCCATGTCCCACAGCGCCGACCAGCTCCCGACATCGCTCCAGTCAAAATCTGCCGGAACAACCGTGGCGGAATTTGTCTTCTCCATCACGGCGTAATCGAGCGATACGGATGGACATGCACGGAAAGCAGCTTCATCGAGACGCAGAAAATCCAGATCGCGGGTCGCGCCTGCCAGTGCGGCCCTGCATGCCGCCAGTATGTCCGGTGCCAGCCGCGCCAGTTCCTCGATCAGCAATCGCGCCGGCAGCAGAAAGATTCCGCTGTTCCAGAGATAGTTGCCGGCAGCAAGAAGCCGCTCGGCGGTGAGGAGATCCGGCTTTTCCACGAAGCCCGCCACCTGATGGACGCCGGGCGCGGAGGCGAGTTCGTCACGCGCTTGGATGTAACCGAATCCGGTCGCCGCTGCAGTCGGTCGTAGTCCAAACAACACAAACTGGGCCGCCTGTGCCGCTCTCATGCCAACGTCTATTGCTGCACGGAACGCGGCCGCATCACCAACCCAATGGTCGACCGGCATGGCGAGAATGATCGCATCCGGATCGGACTCCTGGGCGACAAGCGCGGCAACGGCGATAGCCGGCGCCGTATTCTGCCCGAACGGCTCAAGAACAATGGTTGGTTCCGCTACACCTACTGCACGCAACTGCTCCGCAATGGCAAAGCGGTGCTCCGCATTCGCGACGACCATCATCCCGCTGAACATCGCGGAGTCGTTCACGCGCAGCGCAGTTTGCTGCAACAGGGTTTTCTCCCCAAGCAGGGAGAGCAGCTGCTTGGGGTAAGTTTCACGAGATAGTGGCCATAGCCGCGAACCTGTCCCACCCGAGAGAAGAACGGGAATAATGCGACTTTGTCGCTGCGTCATTGTTGCCCCCAAAGATACGAGATAGCGAATGCGGGATAGCCGGACGATTCAGAACGAATCATTTCCTTAAAAGCCGCTGCCTGACAGGAATTCCCGCCGGACCGTACGTGCGATGATGGTGATATCCATCCGCAGCGACCACTTCTCGATGTAATCGAGATCATGATCGATCCGCGCGATCGCCAGATCCGGCTCGACTGTGCTGCCTCTGCAGCCACTCACCTGAGCCAGGCCCGTGATGCCCGGCCTCGCGGTGTGCCGCTGGAAATAGTAAGGAACCAGATCCTCATAAGGCATATTGGCTGCGAGCATCCCCGGCACATGAGGGCGCGGACCGACAAGCGACATATCTCCCTTGATCACATTGATCAGTTGCGGAAGCTCATCGAGACTCGTGCTTCTCAGAATCTGCCCAACGCGGGTCACCCTGGAATCACCTTGGACGGTCTGCTGGATACCCGCAGCATCGCCCATGCTCACATCCATCGAACGAAACTTGTAAATCTTGAACAGGTGATTGCGGTACCCGTAGCGATACTGCCGGAAGAACACCGGTCCGCGTGACGTTGTCTTGATGGCAATCGCGATTGCGATGAACAACGGGGCGAAGAACAACAGCGCCAACGCGGCAGCCGATGCATCAAAGATCCGCTTACTGACGGCAACGGCCGGTTCGCTGTGCGACATGCGAACGGCAGCGCGAGAGCGGTAGGCGTTGCGAATTCGGTAGGGACTGCTGCTCGCGTACTCGACCGGGCGAACCGAGATCAGCCGCGGCCCCTTCCACGACGTTGCTGAGTTGTCCTGAACAAAACGGGTCGTGACTGTCGCGGCCATTTGCCCTTGCTTTCAACTTGACGTCTATCGGACGAAACTCAACGCATGCAGAAGGCAGCGTCACTTCGAATTCTTCGCAGGCGCGAAGCACGATTCGAACAACGAAGGCACCACCTCCAACGGCGAGCAAGCTTTCCTAAAGTTTTGTACGAAATGGGGCAGCAAAACGAAAAATTCGCGCACGCGAGTCACGCATGAGGTTCAAAACATTTTTGCGACGCGAAAATTTGTCGCGCTGCGAAGCGCTTAGAGTGCGATGCCGATTTCTTACGCTGCAATTTCGTTGACACTGCCATGCACAATCAAGGACGTGGACAAGATTCAAGAAGGGAGTCGATTATCCGATCGAACAGGCGCATTGTGACGTTGAGATCGGGTACATGCGGCCGCGCTGATACACTGATACTTTGTGCAGATCGTTCACTAAAAACTAAAGGAGAGTCTTTAGATTCTCCGGGAACATGGATTAGGCTCACAGCGAGCTCGCAAGATGATTGTCCGGCTACGGAAGATCGAGACAACGGGCGGCGACTCACCTGTGTCGTCTGCGCCTTCAGCGGAACCAGCGATGATCGCTGACCAAATGAATGCGGCCTCCTTAACGCCTTCTGTGAAGGCGAATCACCGACTCAGAAACTGGATCATTCTCGCCAATGTCGCGGTTTGGGCGCTCATTATACTGGCGATCCGGATGATTTTCTTTTGACTTCCACTGGCGGAGCGTCTGTCATCACGGATTCATCCATTTGACCGTGAAACTGTTTCAAGACGAAACTTCCTGATGCGATCCGGCGCCCCAACCCCGCGTGGTTTACGCACGAGTTCCGCCGTCGTGCCTCCGGGCACGCGCGTCTACGCCGTGGGAGATATTCATGGACGCTCGGATCTCTTGGCAGAAACCATTGCACGGATCGACGACGATATCCGCCGCCGGCCCGTTGAGCACGTCATCGAGGTCTATCTCGGCGATTATATCGATCGCGGACCCGATTCGAGTGGCGTGCTCAGCGTGCTCGCAGTCCGCCTTGTGCGCCGGCACGCCATTTGCTTGCGCGGCAACCATGAAGCGATCTTGGAGCGATTTCTATGGCAAGACGCAGGCACTCTCCATCACTGGGCAAGGCTCGGAGGCCTCCAGACACTCGCGTCCTATAATGTTGTTCCGCGCACACGGCTCGAAACAGAAGCACCACTCGCAATTCAGCGATCATTGCTGGAGGTCTTTCCCCGCGAACACGAATTGTTCTTGCAATGTCTCCGCAACAGCTTCGTTTGTGGAGACTTTCTGTTCGTCCACGCTGGAATACGGCCTGGCGTTCCAATGAACCTACAAGATGCTGAGGATCTGTTCTGGATCCGCGACGAGTTCCTGAACTCGGAGCTCAATCATGGCAAGGTGATCGTGCACGGTCACACTCCGGTGGATCACCCGGATATTCGTGAGAACAGGATTAACATCGACACCGGCGCGTGGCGAACGGGCATCCTGTCATGCATCGCGATCGAGGGTGCGACAGTTCTCGTGCTGTAAAAATCTGCATCACGCATGGCACGCGAGCAACAATCGCGAACGAGCCGGTCGTGGTTGCCACAATCAATGGCAGAACAATCCGGCGGCACATTGGAACAACCCATCACATTCTTTTGCCGTTTTTTTCCCGACTATCACTCCATGCTGCATCAAGGAAGTCATTCGCTCCGATTGATGTCTGCAAGTCGCGTGCCTGAGTGGGGTTGAGTCATGTCGCAAATGTCTACGCGCGTCGCGCGCCTGCTTCTTTCTGTCGTTGTGGCAACTTGCAGCCTCAACATTCTCATCAAGACGAACGCTCAGGCTCAACAGCAACAATCCTCCGCTGCTCCCAACGCGGGAACATATGTGCTCGGCCCCACCGACAGGGTTCGCGTTAAGGTTTATGGTGAGCCCGATGTCGCAGGTGAATATGAGGTCGACAGCGCTGGCTATGTTTCCATTCCGCTCGCCGGCCGCGTCAGGGCCGCAGGATCCAACACGCGCCAGCTGGAACGCGCGATTACAGCCGCCTTATCGAAGGGAATCGTCCGCGACCCCCGAGTCAATGTCGAGATTGCGCTCTATCGGCCCTTCTACATCCTCGGCGAGGTCAAGAAGAGTGGCGAATATCCGTATCGCGTCGGAATGACCGTGCTCGATGCAATTGCGAGCGCAGGCGGTTTCACCTATCGCGCTAACGAGAACAAGGTGTTCTTGCGGCGCGCCGGCGGCGCTGGCGAAGAAATCTATCCGCTTGATGCACCCGTGTTGATTTATCCGGGCGACAACATCCGCGTCCCCGAGCGCTTCTTTTGATTCTTCTAAATCGTCATTTCGATTTCACATTTCAACGTTCCACCCAGCGAATTGCAAAAATGATTTTGCACGCCGAGCAGATGTGCACCGCCATAGTACCGTCTCTTTGCGATGCAAATTTCTCTGCGACGCAGAACGATGTTCGATGTTTCGCGTTGAGATGCGCAGAAAGCGTTTCTCGCGTACCGGGGGAAGGACGTTCGTGACGATATCGCTGGCGTGAACCGAATCCACCATGACGTTTCTTTGGACGAAGGCACGATGATTTTCTGGGCTACTCCGAGACATCCGGCACCGGCGACCTCCGCCGGGCGTGCGAGCTTCCCTTACGGGACAATTAATGAAGAGTGCTGTTGCGTTGATAGTGTTCGAGGAAGTCGGAAGCCGCGAACGAGCGGCACCGCCGCGACCGCATCGCGGATCGAAATTTGCAAGGCTGGGAAAGGCACAGCTGCCGGCAACCGCTCTCATGCTTGGTCTCGCCGCGCCGTCGTACGCACAGGTCATACCATCGAGCACTGAACAACTCTCTGCTCCCTGGAATACGCAACGGGTCTTCGAACCATCCTCGCTACCCGATCTGACGGATTCGGAGACACGCAACGAGATCCAACCCGAGGATATGCCGGTGAATAAGCGACAGCAGCCGGGGTACGAGCCGGTCGGAATTCGGGCTGGTTCCTGGATGTTCAGCCCCAAGCTGATATCCGGTGCCCTTTACGACAGCAATGTCTTCTCGTCGAACACGACGAAGCGGGCGGATATCGCGGCCGTGCTTCAACCCTCGCTGCGCGCCCATACGTTGTGGGAGCGGCACGGCATCGATCTGAAGCTGGACGCTCAGTCGACAATATATAATGAGAATTCCAGCCTTAATCAGACCAATGCCAGCCTGAAGGGCAATGGCTGGTTCGACATCGCGCACGACCTTGCCGTTCTCACCAACTTCCAGATCGCTCATCTGAATGAAGGTGTTGGCACCCTCAGTTCGCCGGTGAACGCAATCTCCCCGACCCCCTACGACCTGTTCTCCGGCGATGTGACCGTTCGCAAGGAATTCAATCGGCTAACCACATCGGTCGGCATGCGCGTCGACTCTTATGATTATGGACAAACCCGAGCGGAGAACGGCTCGATCATCAATCAGGACGGCCGCGATGGTCAGATCTATTCGCTTCATGGCCGCGTCGATTATGCGTTCTCGCCCGTTCTGGGATGGTTCGCCGGAGTTGAGGGCAACCAGCGCAACATTCGCGGCACTCCAGCCCAGCCGCTGGATTCGCAGGGATATCGCGCACTATCCGGTTTCACCGTCGGATTTACCAATCTTCTCAGCGGCGAATTTGGTGTGGGCTACGTCCAGCAGCGCTTCGATGCTGCATCTATCGGCTCGATCGAAGGCCCATCCTATCGCGCGATGTTAACCTGGCGCCCGACCCGCCTGCTCGACGTTCATTTCAAGGCGGAACAGATCGTGACGGAAACATCCGACACCAGTTCCACGGGGGTGCTCGCAAACGCTTTCCAACTCGGTCTCGACTACGAACTCCGGCGCAACGTGATCGTCTCTCTCGCGGGTGGCTATGAAAACGACCGCTTCTTTGGACAGCCGCGCAAGGACACGGTGATGACCTCCGATGCGCGGATCAAATACTTGATGAATCGATACGGCTCAATTTCCGTCTTCCATCGATATACCGACCGTAACAGCGATATTCCCGCCTTCAGCTTCGACAAACATCAGGTAGGAATCAATGTTACAGCGCAGTTCTGACTCCGATCTCCAGGCCCTGGATGAATCCGTCGGCGCCGCAGCCGGGCGATGGCAACAACCGACCGTCGATCTGCGCGAAATGGCACGCATCCTGCGCCGGCGCTGGAAGGCTGTTGCCGCAGCGCCGCTGTCTCTGATTGCGCTCGCACTGGTCTATCTCATCGCCGTGAGTACTTTATATACGGCGACATCCACGGTTCTCGTGGATCCTCGCCGCGCCAACGTGGTGGATACCAGCCAGACGGTCCTGTCGAATTTCGGCACCGATGACGCCACCATCGAAAGCCAGGCCCTCCTTATCCAATCCGTCGCAATCCTGCATCGCGTGGTGGACAAACTTAAGCTAACCGCCGATCCGGAATTCACGCCGAAGCCGGGACTTCTTGATCCCGTCAGGCGCCTGTTTAGCAGCAGCGGCCCGGCCGCCGGGGCAAGCCCGGAGGACGCAGCAAGGGCAAGATCCGTCGAGATTCTTCAGAAGCGGATGAAGGTGACCCGGCAAGGCACGACCTTTCTCGTGGATATCAGCATCAGCTCAGAGGAGCCGCGAAAGGCGGCAGCGATCGCCAACGCAATTGCCGAGAGCTACTTCGAGGAACAGGTTCGCGCCAAATACGACGCGACCAAGATCGCCGCGAGTTGGCTCAATGGCCAGATCGAGGGGTTGAAATCGCGGGTCGTCACATCCGAGCAGGCGGTCGAGGATTTTCGCTCCACCAATAACCTCGCCGTGGCGCAGGGCGTCACGGTGAATGATCAGCAGATCACGGATCTCAACAACAAGCTGATCGCCGCCCGGGCGCAAACCGCCGAGGCGCGTGCAAAGTACGACCAGGTGCAGCAACTAGCCAAATCCGGTGGCGACGCTGGCGGCATCAACGCCGCCATCACCTCGGAGATGATCACCAAGCTGCGAACGCAGTATGCCGACATCGCAAAGAACGAAGCCGACCTTTCGAGCAAGTACGGGGTGCGGCACCCCCTCGTCGCCAATGTGCGCGCGCAGTTGAAGGACACACAGCGTCTCATCAACGAGGAAATCCGCCGCATTCTCGACAGCACGCGACACGACTACGATGTCGCAAAGTCTCGCGAAGCGTCCTTGCAGCAAAGCCTCGATCAGGTACAGGGAGTATCAAGCTCCTCTGGTTCGGCTCTGGTCCGGCTTCGTGAGTTGCAGCGGGAAGCCGAAGCGAACCGTACGCTCTATGAGTCCTATCTGGCCCGATACAAGGAAACCTCGGCGCAGGAGAGTCTCGAAATGCCCGACTCCCGCGTGGTGACGAGAGCGAGCATCCCGATCAGGCCCTCTTCGCCCAAAAACATGCTTATTCTTGGCCTGACCCTGATGATCGGCCTCGGTGGCGGGTGCATTTTCGCATTTCTGGCAGACTATCTCGACCGCCGCATCAAAACGCTTGAACAGGCGGAGGCCGTTTCAGGTGTCCCCGCGCTCGCCGCCGTCCCGTTGATCGGCACGCGCGAGCTTGCGGCGCGCGCAAAGCGCGGGCGGGATGAACTCGGCCGTTACAATCCCAGGACCATGAGACTGTTGCCGCCTGCGTTGCAGCCGCCCTTGATGCGCTACGCCATCGACGAACCCGGCACATTCTTCGCGGAAGCGATCCGCGCTGTCCGTCTTGCGATTCAACGCACGATGCGTATCCAGCCGCTGAAAGTCGTATTGGTAACGTCAGCGCTGGATAACGAAGGGAAGACAACGCTTGCGGCCAATCTCGCCCTGTCGCTTGCCACACTCGGTATCAAAACCCTTTTGATCGATGGCGATCTTCGCAATCCGCAATTGACGCGCGCACTGTCCCCACATGCCAACGCGGGACTGATGGAGGTCGCCAAAGGACAAGTCTCGCTGGATCGGGCCATTCTGCTGGACCGGAGTTCCGGCCTTTCGATCCTGCCGTCACCGGCAGTGAAAGATGTCGATATCATCACCGAGTTGATGTTCTCCGAGCGGATCGTCGAGATCCTCGATCACCTGCGCCAGCACTATGAATTGATCATCATCGATTCACCGCCGCTTGTACCTCTGGTGGACGGTCGCGCGTTGGCCGAATTGTCCGACCGCATCATTCTTGCCATGGGATGGGATCAGACCCCTCAGGAAGTTGTCACGCACACCGTCAACCTGCTGTCCCCGGTCCGTGACAGGATTCTCGGTACGGTGCTGACACGGGTCGATCTCAGCCGACTGCGGTTCTATGACTACTATCGCAGCTCGGCCTATCTCAAGCCATACGGCAGCGCCGCGCTGAAGCCGGGACCGGCGGAATGAAGGCGCGCGGACCGATGACCCGAATTATGGGCGCGATTCCAGCAAACGGCCCGTTCCCGCCGCATCGTGGCGCGGTTCCCGTCAGGACAAGCTTCCCGCGCCCGCCCCATGCGGGAAGCCGCGAACCCGCAATGGCCGGCTGGTTGATAGACCGGATGATTGTCCTGCTGTTGCTGCTGGCCGTGATCGCGACATTCACGCTGTCGTCGGCAATGCTGACCCACTGGAAAATACACTACGTAACTGCCGGTGGCGGCTTCTACGAGAAGCTCCACCCCGCAACCTACCTCACATTTCTTGCCTTCGGCCTTCTGCTCCTGCGCAACGCCGATCCGGTCGGCGAGATCGACCGGATGTTCTCAGGATCGAAGCTCATCCTTGTCTATCTTGCGTGCTGGTCACTTCTGCTCGTTCAGATGTTCGTACTGACACGCCCATTCACCGTGATCATCGATACCTTTCTCCTTCCAGTCGTGCTGTGTCTCGCCATCTGGCAACTCTCGCCGACCCAGCGAAAGCCACTGATTTGGGCCACCCATCTCACCATCCTGCTCAACGTGTGTCTCGGATACTACGAATACTTTTCCGGTCACCGGTTAATCCCACTGACGCTGGGCGACGTACTGGTCGTTGGGGAATGGCGTTCGTCAGCGCTGCTCGGGCATCCGTTGACCGCATCGGGCCTCGTGGGAGCGTACATTCTCGCACTGGTTCTTCGCCCCGCCCTTTGCCCCCTCGCCATGCTTCGCATCGCGCTGATTGCCTTCTGTCTCGGATCATTGATGGCATTCGGCGGCAGAACCGCCCTGATCACGGTTCTCTTGGTGCTGGGCTTTGTCGCAGCAAAGGCAGTCTGGCTGATATTGCGCGGAAAGCAGGTTTCGCTTCCGACGGTGATTGCCACCCTTTGCCTGCTATTTATCGCGGCGGCTGGAATTTTCGCAGCATTCGACCTCGGAATCTTCGACAAGATGCTGCTGCGGTTCTCATCAGACAAAGGCAGTGCTCTCGCGCGCTTTGCGACATTCGACCTTCTGTCCCATTTTGACTGGCAGGAGCTGGTGATGGGCCCAAATCCCACCCGCGTAAATGCACTGCAGGCACAGCTTGGGCTCAATTATGGAATTGAGAACTTCTGGATCTCCTGCGTTGTCCAGTTCGGACTCATTCACACCATTCTGCTGACCATCGGCTTGATCTGCCTGTTTGTGGAAATTCTCAAACGCGCAAACCCTGCAGCGTGGGCAATCGTTCTGCTAATCCTGGTGATCGCGGCGAGTTCCGTCAGCTTTTCGTCGAAGAACATTCAGCTAGCGCAGTTCATCACTCTCATCACGCTGCTGTTGCCGCGTGAAACGACTGCACCGGCGCTACGGGCCGCCGCCGGCAAACCAATTCGGGCTTACTGATGAATCTTGAGATCGGACTCCCATGACCGTCTATGTTGACCATACCCATCTCGGACGTCACGTCACCGGCCTGGAACGCATCACGCTCGAGTTGTTCTCGCGGGAGGCGCTTGCTCCGCTCGACGTCACTCCCGTGACCGCGCGCGGCACCGGCCGGATGATCGCAACGCAAACATTTGGACTACCGTTACGTCTGGCTGATGCATCATCGATCTTGCTCTGCCCCGGCTTCCCTCCCAGTCCCTTGTTGCGGCCGTTGGCAACGCGAGTCATTCCCTACATTCACGACATCTTCCTGCTGTCCCGCCGCGCTGACCTCAACCGGCGCGCGCGGCTCTATATGGCACCCTCCTTCAAGCTCGCAGTGGAGAACTACCCTCGCTTCCTGGTCAATTCCGCCGACACGAAGCGCAAGCTCTCCGCTCACTGCCGGCCCGACGCTGACATCACATTGTACCGCCCGCCGGTACGTAACGTGTTCGACTTGCGTCCGGATGACCGCATGAGACCGATTGGAAAATCGGAACCGCTTCGCCTCGTCGCGTTCGGCACTGTGGAGCCGCGCAAAAACTTTGTGGCCGCAGCCCGGGTTCTTGCAGCGCTGCGCGAGCAAAATTTTAGCGATGCCACCCTTGAGATTGTGGGGCGACGCGGCTGGGGAGACGATTGGGGTATCCTTGAGCAAAGTCCCGGCGTGATCCTGCACGGATACCAATCCGGCGAGCGGGTCCGCGAGATTCTTCAGGGCGCGGATGTTTTTATCTGCACATCTCACGAGGAAGGCCTCGGTCTGCCTCTGCTGGAGGCCCAGTATGCAGGTCTTCCGATCGCGGCACCCAATGCGGCCATCTTCCGTGAAGTGCTGGGTCAATCCGGCATTCTCATCGACTCCAATGATCCCGCTGCCGCTGCGAGTGCGATCACCGCTGCGCTATCGGAACCTGCATGGCGGACATCATTTGCAGCTCGCGGAACAGAAAATTTGGCGCGCTGGAACGCATTAGCCTCATCCGATCGCGGCGCTGTCATCGACCTGATTATGGCGCTTTCTCAGCGACGCCCGCGCGCTGATTCTAGGAAGCGAAGCGTCGCACCCTGACGCAACACAAATCGGTCAGGCGCACACCAACTGAGGATCGGTTATTGAAGAGCAACGACACCCGACATCTGGACGGATTACGGATCATCGCTGCATCCGCTGTCGTTCTTTTGCATTATGCGGATTACGTCAAGGATCATCCTGCTGGGCGTTTCATGGTCGACCACACCGAGCATTTCAATCTGTTCGTCGATCTCTTCTTCGTGGTGTCCGGATTTGTCATCGCAAGCCAGTATCTCGGCAAGGTCAATGACCTCGCATCGGCTGGACGCTTCATTTGGCGCCGGCTGGCCCGCATCTATCCGCTTCATCTGGCAACGCTGGCGTTCTATCTCGCTGTTGCCGCCGCGATATACTTCGGACTTGCGAAGACCGACAATCCTGCCCGCTACCCCTTGTCTGATCTACCCGCACAACTTCTGCTGCTTCACGCGATCGATGGGCAACGGCTGACCTTCAATTTCCCGAGTTGGTCATTGTCAGCCGAAATGTTCTGCTACCTCCTGTTTCCGATCGTTGCTCTCCTGGCCGCGCGGCATAGAGCACTGGTGATTCCGCTTGTTGTGCTTCCTGCCCTTGCCAACAGCATCTACGTAATCGCAACTGGCAGCGAGCCATGGGCTGAGTGGATCAACAAGGGGGGCGTCTTCAGGGCGTTGCCGGGATTCAATCTTGGCGTTGCCTGTTATGTGTTCCGGCATCAGATCGCACGCTGGTCTATCGTCCCCGGAATGCTGACGGCTGGTTTGGTGCTATTTTTTGCTCTGGGCTGGCTGCTCCCGGATATGGCAGCGCTTGTCGTCGTCTATGCAATCGCCGTGCTCGCGATACAGCACGACGTATCTGAAACACCCACCGCGGTGTCGCAGCTCGGGTTCGACCGCGCCTCTTCATATACATACTCCTGCTATATGCTTCACATCCCAGTCGCCACCGTCGTTCTGACGTTCGGCGCACGCTATCTGGGTGGCATTCCCGGGGGAAAGCTGTGGTCGCTGCCTGTCGCCGTGGCAATGCTCGCGGGAGCGAGCGTCCTGTCCTATCGCTTCTTCGAGACCCCGCTGCGGCGCATGCTCAATAACGCTTTCGATCGTCGCACGCACCGCGCTGTCGCACCCGCTTCCGTTGGCACTCCGCAAAGGCGCGCGCAATGACAATGACGGCGGTCGCACACGTTCCCGCTCGCCGGACCTCGCCGGAGACGCCAGCCGTAAACCGGGATTCCGGAATCGACACCATGCGGGGCATCGCCATCCTGATGGTGATCGGAATTCACTCGTTGCCACAATCGATCGATGCATCATGGATAAAAGTGATCGATGCAGCCCTGCGACCCTGTGTTCCGATCTTCCTGTTCGCATCCGGATATCTAACGGCGACTTCAGGCCGCGTTCCGCTCTGGAAGCGGTTGAAGGCTACCATAGTTCCCTATGCCATCGCTTTCGCCGCCGCCTACATCTACATGGCAGGGCACAACCCGGCCATGGATCATCGTCTCTCCACGGCGGTTGCACGGTTTCTGCTCGCCTACGTGTTCGTCTACTACTATGTCTTCGTCTACGTCGGCTGCACGATCGGCTTGTGGCTGATCTTTCGATACGCCGATAACAGCACCCGGGACACCTCGCAGCAGCTCACTATCCTCCTCGGCATTGCAATTGCCTTCGGACTGATTGCCGGAAGCTATCTCGATCCGCTCTTGTTGCGCGCAGGATTCGCTGAATCATTGATTCAAGAAGCACGCCTGCGGAACATTCCGTTCTGGTTTTCTTTTGCGGCATGTGGAGCTCTGTTCGGAGCATTTCGAGCTGAGCCCGCGTTGCGCAACATGCGCATAACGATTCTGGGTGCGACCGTCATCACATATCTCATCTATGCCGCGGTCAGGATCTTCGGCATCGGCGATTCTGCCGACTACGACTCCGTCGCCTTCTTCGGCTACGCGGCAATGCTAACTATCCTGCTCCTCGCCATCTATCCACGCGTCCCGCTTCTCGCAGCGATCGGATCGGGAAGCTATTTCATCTACCTTTGGCACATCTTCGTCGTCATGACGCTGCGCGACCATGCGCCCTTGCGCGGGTTTGGTGCGGTTCCTGATTTCGTGGCCACATACGCGATAACAACAATGGTCAGCGTCACGGCCTTGCTGGCCATTCGGCGAACCGCATCTTCCCGCACCTTGCGCTGGCTGGGAGCCTGATCATGCTTTTGAGACACACGCTACTCTATATGCCCGCGCAAATCATCGGGCCCCTGTTCCAGCTGATCGCAATGATTGTCTGGACCCATGTCGTCAATGAACACGCCCTTGGCGTTATCACGCTGGTCACAGCGACGCACGAACTTCTCCAGATCGGATTTCTTGCCTGGTGGTCCCAGTATGCGTTGCGCTTCTTCGGGCGCTTCCAGAGTGGCGAGGAAGCACACCGTTTCTACCGGACAGAGAATGTGATTCTGCTGACCTCCGTCGTCATTCAGAGTCTGGCCATCATCGGCATCCTGTTCCTGGTGATTTCACCTGACGCCAGCACTGGCTTGTTGATCGCGGCTGTCGCCTATGTCGTCACCCGCTCGCTCAATCTCTACATCGGCGAACGCGCCCGAGTTCAGCAGCAGATCGGCGTCTACTCGATACAGCAGATCGTGGGACCGGCCGTTGGCTTTTTGCTCGGCCTGATCATGATCCGATGGCTCGGCCAGGGGCCGGAATGGCCGCTTGCTGGCTATGCCGTTGCCCAGCTAGCTGCAACGCTGGTTGTGCTGCCCAGGATCGGATTTGGGCGAAGGCTTTGGCCGATAGATCGCAAAATTGTCAATCACGCCCTGAGCTACGGCATTCCGCTGATCATCGGGGGCGGTCTCAGCTGGATCGGCCTCAATGCGTCCCGCTTTGTCATTAATGATGTGCTGGGCGTCGCCGCCGCAGGCCTGTTCGCTGTCGGTTATGGCCTCGGTCAGCGGGCCGCAGCCGTGGCCGCCATGCTTGTCACCGCGGCGGCCTTCCCTATCGCCGTGAAACGTATGGAGGACAGTGGCAGCAACGCGGCGATGCAACAACTCTCCGACAACAGCGCACTTCTGATTTCTGTTCTCGCACCGAGCATCCTCGGTATCTTTATGCTGCGCGCAGAGATTGTTCATCTTCTGATCGCAGCTCCCTTTCAGCAGGTGACGCTCGCTGTCCTTCCGCTCGCCGTTCTGACAGGCGCGATCCGAAACCTGCGTGCCCACTTCGGCGATCAGGTCTTTCTCCTGCATAGCCGCACACGGCTGATGATCGCCGTGGCGAGCATCGACGCGTCGGTGACCGTGGCACTGAGCTTTGCGTTCATCTGGTATTGGGGAATTGTCGGCGGCGCCGTTGCGACCGTCATCGCAGCGGCGGCGGCGGCGATTGCCAGCTTCACAATTGGATTCTCGCAATTCGGCTTGCGGCTCCCGCTCGGTCATCTCCTCCGCATCTCTATCGCGACCATCGCAATGGGCTGCCTGTTGCGGCTCCTGCCGGAAGCCAAGAACATTGCCACGATGGCTGCCCATATCGCGACGGGTGCAACCTCGTACATCGCCGTTCTTGCCCTGCTCTACGCTCCGACCCTATTCAAGATGTTCCGCGCGCGGCCACAACGATCCAGTTCTTGAACAAGGAGGAGTCCTTATGCCTTCTTCGCATTCCTGAATGCGCGCGCCATTGCAAACCATAGCGGTTTTCTTTGGTTGGCATCATCAAACGGCAATGGCCGGGGAAGCCGCTCGGCCAATGGATTTTTCTTCTTCGCTGCGTCCGTATAGAAGGAATAGTTGTCCGAGAGCTCCCACGCGATCACCATCTTCACCGCGGGAATGCGCAACACAGTATTGAGGAACTTCTCGCCCGTTTCCGCGATCATCGCATCTCGGGTCGGGATATCATCCGGGAACGTGTCGTCGCGAACGTCAAATTCCGTGATATAGATATCGACCTTGCGCTCAGCCAGCGCATGCACGAAATCGGCAAAGCGCGATGCATCATGCGGGTAGCGCGGCTGAAGATGCCCCTGCAACCCGACTGCATGGAGCGGAACGCCTGCGTCCTTCAATTCGTCGACAAGACGCAGCAGACCTTCGCGAACAGCCCTCCCGACATCGTCATCTCGTTCCGTCTGCGCTTCGTTCAGAACAAATTTAGTCTTCTTGTCCACAAGAGCCGCGCGCTCGAATGTCCTCCGGACATAGTCTGTTCCGAACGCATCATACCAGGGACCGAGCCGATACCCTCCGGGCGCCTTGTGCCCCGGCCAGAATGGCTCATTGACGATATCCCATGACTGGAGTTTTCCGGCGTAACGGCCAACGACCTCTTCGATATACCGATCGAAGAACATCCGCCGCTCTGTCGCATCCATGCTCTTCACCCACGCGGGAACCCACTCGTTCCAAATGAGGCAGTGACCGCGCATCGGAATTCTATTGCTTGCACAGAATTGGAGCAGACGGTCCGCACTCTCGAATCGTTTCGGACCCGGCTGCGGCGCGATCGTGCCCATTTTCATGGCGACATCGGTCGTCACGATCCGCGTGTGTTTCGTATAGAGTTCGCGATACGCAAGGTCCTTGTCGATTACAGGTCCTGCTGCGGCTCCGAACACGAATCCATTTGCAGCCGCAATTGCACCGAGACTCTCGTCACCGGCAGCAGATGCTGTGACGCCGCGCATTGCAACTCCTGCGCCAGCAAGAACCGACATCACCCGTCGCCGCGAAATCTTCACATGCATGGCAGATCTCCATTGCGAGAATGATTTTGTTTCATTCTCATTGCAGGTCGTGAGCATGACGCCATCCTTGCGACGCAATGGTGCGATTTCGTGACTGTCCTGTTCAAGAACGAGAAACTTCATGGCGTGGAGTTCCCGTCGCGTCGCAAATGACGTCAGTGTTTAGTCAAGTGTTACTCGACCACATCGTCATTGGGGAATCGACATGATGGAATCGCAGACGCGCGAATCGCGCGATATGACCGTTGATGGCATCGTCATCAACATTCTCTCGATGTCGGATGCTGTCTCATCGATCGTGTCGGCGGCGCAAACCGGCGACAGCTTCACCGTTTGCACTTTGAATCTCGATCATGTTGCGCAGCTACAACAGCGCCCCGACTTCCGTGCTGCCTATCGTCGCGCCCGCTTTGTCACTGCCGATGGCTTCCCGATCGTTGCGTTGGGACGACTCGCGGGTACGAAGATCAAACGGACGACAGGGGCCGATCTGGTTGAACCTCTTTGCGAGCAGGCCGGAAGCAAGAATATTCCCGTATATCTGCTCGGTTCCAATCGCCTGACGCTTCACAGAACGGCAAGACGTCTCACGAGCCGGTTCAAGGGACTTCAGATCGTCGGTTATTACGCGCCCGGCGGGAACTTCGATCCGTACTCGGATGAGGCTGACCGCGCGATTGACAGTATTCGCCAATCTGGCGCAAGACTTTGCTTCGTCGCCCTCGGCGCACCCCGACAGGAAATTTTTTCCGCCCGGTGTCTCGACAGACTTCCAGGCGTCGGACTGCTCTGCATCGGCGCTGCTCTGGATTTCATCGCCCATACCCAGAACCGTGCACCACTCATCACCCAGAAGATTGGCCTTGAGTGGGCATGGCGAATGCTGCGCGATCCGCGCCGACTGGCCCCCCGCTATGCGCGTTGCATGTCAATTGTTCCGCGCTTGGTCGCGCGCAGCATCCCGCAGATCGTAAACGCCCGGACAAGGAAAGCGGCATGACATCCTCGGTTACACTGGCTCAGCGCGCCCGCAACGCTCACCATGCACCCCAACGATACCAGATCTGCCTGGTTCACCCGTTTGATCCGCGCGGGGAGAAGGTCGGCGGCCTCGAAACCTACATTCGAGATTTCATCACATTCCACCCCACCGATACCGATCTCCTTTTCATTGGCGTCGATTCAGTCGGAGATCTTGAACTCGGCGAGATTCATAAACTCAGCTTCAGGGGCCGGACGTTCGATTTCCTTCCGATCCTGCGCTATTCGGATAGCCAGGCACGCGAAGCGGCACGCTCCATTGGCGCATCTCTCACCGGGCAATTTTTCGTAGCCCTCCTGCGCAACTTCGGTCTGGTGTCGAAACAGATTCGCTCAAGGCGGTGTTCAATTGACTTGCGCCGGGTAGAATTTTCGTGGCTGCCGGCTATCCTTCGCCTCCCGTTTATTCAGATGCTTCACGGCGAAGGCGTCCCGAAACTGCAGATGGACTCTCTGCTGCGCAGATACTCGTTTGTTCACAACGCGGGCGAACGCTTCGCCATGGCAACCAGTGCAAAATTTCTTTGCGTGAACCCGTACATCACCGAACGGCTTCAGAAGGAGTATCCTCGGCAAAGAGACAAGATCGATACTCTGTGGACCTGGGTCAACACCGAGATTTTCCAGCCGCGCGCCCTGTCCCGCGACACCGCGCCATTCCGAATCGTTTTTGCGGGACGTCTCGACGAATTCAAGGACCCGCCCCTGATGTTTCAGACGATCCACCGTTTGCGTCAGTTGATGCAGGACAAGGTGGAATTTCACTACATCGGGACCAGCGATCCGCACCGGTACTCTGAATTCGCGGCGATCGAGGCAATTACGGTCCGTCACGGATTCAAGGACGCGGTTGGAATGGCCGAAACCCTGGGATCTGCTCACGCCGGCATCCTGACATCTGAGTTCGAAGGGATGCCTCGGTTTGTCCTCGAGACACTGGCGGTCGGACGCCCTGTTGTCGCCACGCACCTGCCGCAGCTCGAAGCCGTCGTTCGGGACGGCGAATCTGGATATCTGGTTCCGCGGAGCGATTCGAGAGCCGACATGGTGGAGCGACTGGTGCATCGGTTCATCAATGTTCGCGATGCAATCGCCCACGGCGATTTGGATCCATCACGGATCGCGGTCAGTATCCAGATGTTCACGCCAGGCACCCAACTCGCGCGTGTCTTCCGCTATCACCAGGAAATCCAGAACACACGCGGCCTGATAATCAACCCGCTCTCCCATTGAGGACGCGCCGCCATGAACATTCTCATGCTGACAAGCGAATTTGCACCTGCGACCGGCGGCATCGGTACCTATGCGAAGGAAATCGCGATAGCTGCCACCGATCTTGGCGCACGTGTTACCGTTGTCGCCCCCGACTACTCCGCAAGCTCTCTCGATGAAGACAAATCGCTTCCATTTCAGCTTCATCGATTTCACGGCGGACTTCATTCCATGCGGGATCTCCCCTCAAAGATTCTTCTCGCGCGCAGTCAGGTCCGGGTCGAGGACTACGATGTCATCCATGCGGCCGATTGGCCGTTTTTTATTCCACTGGCGTTGTCGCGTCACCGGACTCAGGCGCGCCTGCTGATGACGGTTCACGGCACGGAGATCAACGAAACCCAGACACCGCTCAAGAGACTTGCGATCCAGGCCGCCGGCGTCTTCGGCCCACGCGTCGAGGTTGCCGCCAACAGCCGGTTTACACGCGAGCTTTTCCGCGAACGCTTCTCGATTGAAAGCGAACGCGTTGTCGCAATCCCGCTCGGCGTATCGGATTTCTGGTTTGGTCCACGAAAGAGCCGCAAGGCGACGCGAAGAGCCTACGGCGTCGATGCGGACAAGATCGTGATGGTCACCGTTGCCCGCCTCACCCGGCGGAAGGGACATCTGAAGACACTCGCGGCGTTAGCGATCCTACCGGATGAACTGCGCAAACGAATCGCATGGCTTGTGATCGGCCCTAACGGCGAGGCCGATTTCGTCGAAGAGTTTCGCGATATGGTCGATACGACCGATTGCGAAATTCATCTGCTCGGATCACTGCCGAATGAACAAATCCGCGATATTTACGGAGCCAGCGATTTCTTCTGTCTGACCGGCATCCCGGAATCGTCGGGACGCGTGGAAGGCTTTGGTCTGGTCTATCTCGAAGCTGGAGCAGGCGGCCTCCCCAGCGTCGCGACGGCCGTGGGCGGAGTTCCCGATGCCGTTCTGGCCGACGAGACCGGCTTGCTCGTTGAGCCTGATGTTAAAGCTATTGCGCAAGCCATCACGGAAATCGTCGAAGACAGCAATACGCGATCGATTCTGGCAGCGGGCGCCGCCGCGCATGCTCGCGCGCTATCGTGGGAACGATGTGCTGCGGAGACCTACCGCCTGCCGCGGGCCAGCGAACGAAAGAGTGCCAAGACCGTGGACAATTCTCCAGCACGGGATCAGGCGAACCCCGGCGATGTCGTACAGCGCGCAGCGACCGCGGGCCGTAGATGATGAGAGCCTTCGCCGTGGGGGTCCTTTTGACGTTGATGGCAGGGAGTTCTGCGCAGGCCGAGAGTTGCACCAAAAGCCGCGATCATCTGCTTAGCGGTCTTGGCGGCGACCTCATGCAGCAGCCGCAGGCCTATCAGGGACTGTTCAAGATTTGTCTGGCGACCATCTCCATGTCGAACGTCAAGGATGCCTTCGTCCTCAGGGATGGCGGGATCGCGGTCATCCCGAAACAGGATAATGTGGCGGCGACGGCCGCGACGCTCTCGACATTCTGCGATGCATATCCGCGCGGCACGCTTCGGTTTCTCAGCCGGAAGGATTTACTCCAAGCGAATTCCGTCGCCCACATCGTAAGGATGTCGTCCACATCGGCGACGCCATGCCGCAAAATAAAGGGCAACTCATTGTCTTGAGAGGTTCGGGTCAATCCCCGATCGTTCTCCCCGGGCCAAGGAATCGCACCGAACAGGGAGCCCGTTGACTCAGACCAACACCTTCGGCCGCAGCGTCAAGACTTCGTCCGATGCTTCGCTGCCAGCTTCTGTTCTCCCTTCTTTCCCGCGTCGCGCGGCATTTCGGCAAGCCCCAGCAGGCGGGCCGTCAACACCAGCATCTGATCGACCGCCTCTTCCGGAGTTCGCTTTCCTTCGGGATTGTACCAATAGGCAGCTCTATCCCATTGATTCATGACGGACAGCGTCACAAACATGGGATCGACGATGTCACCCGAACCGACGATCTCACTCACAAGATCATGAATCCTGTAGCGATAATCGTCGAGCCGCTTGTCAAAATGCTTTCGCTCCTTTTCAGGAAGAAACATTCTGCCAAACTTCGGATCGATCAGACGATCGTTTGCCCGGGCGATAACCCTGTGGCGTATCTTGTAGTCCACATGACGTCGCGCAATTTCAATCAGACGTTCGCGGCGGGGCGTTGAATCGATCTCTCGCAAAACATACGAGAAGAAATCGTTCATTCCGAACTCAATCGCCTCAACGAGCAAGGCCTCCTTTGAAGAATAGTAATTGTAGAGAGTGGGCGCCTTCAGGCCGACCGCGCTTGCAATCGTTCGCATGCTGCAGGTTTCGTAGCCTCGCTCGGCAAACAACGCGATAGCCGTCAGGAGTATCTGCCCCCGCATCCGGCCGACCGACGCCTCCTGCCGTTCGACGATCGTTCCTTCGTCGATAGCTTGGCCAAGGTAGCTGAGAGCGGCCGCGTCCTGCGGGACTCGGGCTCCTGTTCGAGTACGCTTCATCCCTGCCCGGCTCATGGACTGCCCGCTCCGTGCATCGCGCAGTTGATGCTGCCGCGATCTAATCATCGCCGATGCGTGTCACAACAATCTGCAGAGATTTTTTTGCGCATGGCAGAGAATCAATCACTCTTGATTTGAATCAACCCGTGCAGCGCGGCACGCTGGTTTACGCAGGTGTAGGTGGCGTCGCTTGAAGACGGGTGTTCCGAGCTCTGCGAGATCGCCAAGAAAAAACAAATCTTCACACTCGAAAGAAGAAGCGAAAGATATGCAAATACCCGTCGACTTCCTGCATTGGTTTCTGGCGTTCCTGCCGATTGTTGCCTTGGCATTCCTGCTGATTCAACTGCGCTGGACCGCTCAACAGGCTGGTGCAGCAGGAATCTTTATCGCTGCCGCCGTCGCCTTCTTCATCTTCAAGGCACCGCTGGAGACGCTTGCCGTCGCCGGCGCGAAAGGTGTGTGGGATGCGATGTTCATTCTTCTAGTCATCTGGCCCGCCCTTCTGCTTTATCAGATCATGAATCAAGCCGGCGGCTACGACGCGTTGCGCCAAGGCATCACCCGCATGAGCCGCAACGAGCTGTTCATCATTGTTGCCCTCGGCTGGGTCTTTGCTTCGTTCCTTCAGGGCATCGACGGGTTTGGAACGCCGATTGCTGTCGTCGCACCATTACTTGTCGCTTTTGGCGTACGGCCGATCTACGCGGTGGCTATCCCGATCATCGCGCATATCTGGGCGAAATTCTTTGGAACACTTGGCGTCGGCTGGCTCGCCACCTTGCAGGTTGTCGACCTGGACGAAGCCACGACTATCGCCACTGCTTACCAATCGGGACTGCTCATCATCATTCAGGCCGTCCTGGGCGGTTTCACCGTCGTCTGGCTGTACGGACGCTGGCCCGCCATCCGTCACGCCTGGCCGCTGGTGCTGATCATCGCCGCTATCCAGGGCGTCGGTCAGATAATCGTCGCGTTGATGGATCCGGTGTTGGCGGCCTTCATCCCCGCCACAGCGGCGATGCTCGCGCTTTATCCGCTGTCGCGCTGGCCGCGGTACGCGAATCCGGCGAACGATATCGTCGATCGTCCGGCAATGCTTGCAAGTCATGCCGGAGACTATGCCGATAAGGCCCCGCCAATGGGTCTGGGTATGTCGTTCTTTCCGTACATCCTGCTGACCGTCTTGGCCTTGGGCACTTCAATGATTGATCCGATCAAGAATGCACTCGGCAGCTTCACCTTCGGCTTTCCCTTTCCGAAAGTCACGACCGGTTATGGCATCACCAATGCTGCAGCCACGCCATACTCGGCGCTCGCGCCGCTGACACATCCCGGCGCCAGCCTCATCGTCACGGCTCTCGTGACGTGGGGCCTCTATAAGGCACGCGGTTACTACAATGCCTGGGCCATAACAGCCAAGGCAAAGCAAAAGGGCGTTTTGCGGGGATTGTTCGAAAGCGCCGTTCCTGCATCTGTCCCGATTCTCGCCTTTCTCGTCATGGCGGGACTGATGAATCATTCGGGTCAGAACGAAACGCTGGCGCTTGGAATTTCCGCCATTGCCCCCGCCTACGCCTTCGCGTTCCTGTCAAACGGCATTGGTGTCATCGGCGCCTTCACGACCTCGAGCAGCACCTCGTCCAACGTGTTGTTCTCCGACCTGCAGGTCACGCTGGCGCGGCTGAAGGGGCTCCCCGAAGCAACCATTCTCGCCGCGCAAAGCGCCGGCGGGGCGATCGGCAACGCCATTGCGCCGGCCAACGTGGTGATGGGAGCCAGCACGGCCGGCATCAGCGGGCAGGAAGGCGCCATTCTTCGCAAGACGTTACCCTGGACGCTTGCCGCATTTCTCCTGACCGGCGCGGCAACCGTCCTGCTCGTGCTCCTCGCGAAGTAACAGGAGTCTACCATGATTGCCTTGCTAAAAAACCCGCTGGCCTACCTCAGCACGTCGTTCGTCCTGTTCTTGATGGCGCTTCCGCTCATCAGCATTGGAACGACCAGCGGCCCCCGCCTCCTCCTGTGGATTGGCCTCGTCGCGCTCTGCGTCGGCGGTCTCATTCCGCCCGTACAGCGGCTGCTTTTCGCACCCAAGCAACCGCCTGCTGCAAAGCCCGACAACGAGAGTGCGAACTGAAACGGAAAGAAGGTTAGCTATGAGTCATCCGAACGGCCCCCGTACCGGACGCCCTCCTGTCGTTGCCCCGCGCGGTATGGTGAGCACGCCGCACTATCTTGCCTCCGCATCCGGCCTCCAAGCGTTGCGAAGCGGAGGCAGCGCGGTTGATGCCGCGATTGCCGCAAATGCAACGCTGTGCGTCGTATATCCGCACATGGCCGGTCTGGGCGGGGATGGGTTCTGGCTTATTGCCGGTCCCGGCACCGGCGGCGTTCAGGCGCTGGACGCCAGTGGACCCGCAGCCCGGAAGGCGACGCGCCAGTACTACCGGAAACACGGCTGCACCGATCAGATTCCGGCTCGCGGTCCGCTGGCTGCGCTCACAACGCCAGGCGTCGTTGACGGGTGGCGTGCAGCGCACGAGCGCCATGGCCGACTTCCATGGGATAGCCTGTTCGCCGATGCTATCGAATATGCGCGCAACGGAATCGCCATTACCCGTTCGCTCGCGGATTGGCTGGCCGCAGACGAATCAATCCTTCGGCAATTTCCGGACACCGCGCGCATCTACCTACCCAAGGGCAAAGCGCAGCGGGAAGGCGCTCGTCTGGTACAGACCGAGCTGGCCAACACGTTCGAACAGTTGGCGGCATCTGGCGCCCGCGCGGCTTTCTATGAGGGACCGATCGCGCAACGCATCTGCAAAGCGCTCGCTCCTGCGGGCTCACCGCTCGGTCCGGATGACTTCGCCGACTATCACGCGCGATGGGTCAAGCCGATTTCGACCACCTATCGCGGATACGACGTGGTTCAGATGCCTCCGAGCACGCAGGGCTTCGCGGCTTTGCAAATTCTGAATCTGCTCGAAGGCTTCGACGTTGCAGCCTGGGGCGATGGCACCGCCGACTACTACCATCACATGGTGGAGGCGGTGAAAGTCGCTTTCGCCGACCGCGACGAGTGGCTGACGGATCCCGCATTCGTCAACATTCCGCTCGAGCAACTGCTGTCCAAGGACTATGCGGCCGCTCGCCGCAAGCTGATCAACCCGAAGCAGGCGCTTGCCGGGGTCGAACCCGGCCTGCGCTACGGCACGACATTCGATCATCGCAGACCCGATGGCGACACCGTGTATTTCTGCGCCAGTGACGCAAGCGGGCTTGTCGTTTCCAAGATCCAGTCGATCTATCACGACTTCGGTGCAGCCGTCATGGGCGGCGACACCGGCATCATCATGCAGAACCGCGGAAGTTTCTTCTCGCTGGACGACAATCACCCGAACCGGCTTGAGCCCGGAAAACGCACGTTCCACACCATCATTCCTGCAATGATGCTCAAGGATGGGGAGCCGGTTCTGGCTTACGGCACCATGGGTGGCGAAGGCCAGCCGCAAACGCAGGCCGCCATGCTGACACGGTTGATCGATTTCGGCTACGACGCGCAGCAGGCGATCGAAGCACCGCGCTGGCTGATGGGTCGCACCTGGGGCATGGAATCGCGCGACCTCTGGCTCGAATCCAGAATCTCTGACGAAACTGCGCGGGAACTGCGACTGCGCGGACAGCCGGTCAAGATCGTCGGCCAATGGGACGGCACGCTTGGGCATGCCCAGGCGATCCGCATCGACCGCAAGAACGGACTGTTCGAAGGCGGTGCCGATCCGCGCGGCGATGGTGCAGCAATGGGCTACTAACACGCCGACCTCTGACGGTAGTGCTGCAAAAGCGGCGCTGCCGTCACTGATGCGTAGCCCGCACGCCTCTCAGACGCCAGCTAAGGCTTGGCGACTGTTCTTCTTTCTTGGACGCATCACGTCAGACGCCCTGGCTATACCAGGCGTGTCTGAATGATATGACTGGAGTTCAGCAAACGATGCAGGGTGTGATCAACGATCGCGAGCGCGAGCGCCTCCTTAAGCTGATGGCGGGGGCCACGTTCATCATCTTCTTTCAGGCTTACATGGTGGCGCCTATCATACCGGCGCTCTCAATTGTCTTTGGAACGTCAGCCGAGACGGTCGGACTTATTGTGCCGGCTTATTTGATCCCATACGGCGTCGCGACCCTCGCTTATGGCCTGCTGGCGGATCGGCTCGGCATCCAGCGCGTGATGTTCATCTCCCTTGCGGCGTTCGTGGTGCTCACCGTTCTCTCCGCAACCGCGCAGTCCATCGAACAGCTTGCCCTCTGGCGAATCGCAACCGGGATTGGCGCAAGTGGCGTGGTGCCGCTGGCATTGGCATTGGTCGGCCGACTGTACCCTTACGAGCAACGCGGTCGACCGCTTGGCTGGCTGTTCGGCGCAATGGCCGGCGGCATGGCATTCGGTTCGCCGCTCGGCGCGATGCTTGTGCCGTTCATTGACTGGCAAGGCCTGTTCGTAGTTGTCGGCGCAGCGGGCGGAGTGCTCCTTCTCGTCCTCCTTCCCTATCGTTCCGTGATCGCTGCGACGGTTCAGCCGGTGTCTGGCACCCTCCGAGATTTGTTGCGCGCCTACAAGGACCTGCTTGGCGCGCCGCGCGGGCAGCGCACCTACGGCTTTGTCCTCGTCAATTCGATGTTCCATTCCGGCGTATTCACCTGGCTCGGCGTGTATCTCGAGCGACAATTCGGCCTGGGACCTGTGGGAATCGGCCTCGCTCTCCTCGGCTATGGCATCCCCGGCTTGCTGTTGGGACCGCTGATCGGCCGGGTAGCGGATCGCTGGGGCCGGGCACGATTGATTCCGATCGGCCTACTTCTAAGTGCCGCCGCGGCAGCACTGCTGATGTTCGACTTCCCCGTGGTCTTCGCCCCCGTCATCGCGATGATCCTGTCCTTGGGCTACGACATGACCCAGCCGCTCTTCGCGGGCATCGTCAGCTCGCTCGGCGGAAAGCGTGCGGGGCAAGCGATGGGCTTGAATGTCTTCACGCTCTTCGTTGGCTTCGGACTGGGAAGCCTCATCTTCGGCTCGCTGCTCCGCTTTGATTTTGAGACAGCATTCGCAGTGTTCGGGGTCATCGAGCTGAGCCTTGCCTTGGTGTCCTTCGCTCTGTTCCGGTCCGAAATGCCATTACGAGAAACGCAACCTCCGTCATCCGGCTTGGGCGCTGCTGGCGCACCTGCAAATCAAAGAACCGATCGTCTCTGATCTTCGTCCGGCCCGGAAATCCGGGAACGCGCAACTGGATCGCGAACTGTCAGATTCTGCGGTGCCGCCACGGCTGTGTCGCGCCGTTTCCTTTCTGAAATCACCGTGTTGAGGTCGGCCATGTTGGTGCGGGTCCAGTCGATAGACTCGCATTTGGCCGGGAGCCGATTGCGCCGCAACAGCCCCACACAATTACCGGCCGAAATGGTATTGCGATTCGCGTCCGCTCCCTTGGCAAGCGCCGCACCGAGCCCGTTGATGCCCAACAACGCAATTCCGCTGGCTCACGACCGACCAGCTTTTCCTTCACCCGCAATCCGAATCTGGCAGGCTGCCATGTCACGTTTGAAACCGACCCGATCGGTTTCGTTCTCGGCAGGTTGCGCTTGGGTACTTTCGGATCTGGGGAATGCCTAGGCTTTTGTAGCTTCTGCCAACAATGATTGCTCGGTCCGCTTGTCAAAGACATGGACACTTTGCGCATCGAACCCGACATGGACATTCTCGCCAAGACCTACTTGTGATTCCGCGCGAACTTGCACGCTAATCCGCGTTCGGTCCGATACCATCACTTCAACGAGCTTCTCCGAGCCCAATAGCTCTACAAGCGAAACTCTCCCCGCCAGCGCATTGGGGCCGGCCGATGCTACTAAATTCAAATCCTGTGGGCGGACCCCAATCACGGCATCGAGTCCGTGAGCAATCCCGTCAGCCAGCGGGGGAAGTGGCAGCGCCGCCTCACCAATCCTGAACCGCCCAGAATCGATCGTTCCTTCAAGAAAGTTCATCGGCGGGCTGCCGATGAACCCTGCGACGAAGAGATTGGCCGGCCTTCCGTAGACCTCCTCAGGCGTTCCGAACTGTTGCACGACCCCTTTATGCATGACGGCGATCAAATCCGACATGGTCATCGCTTCGAGCTGATCATGGGTGACGTATACGGTTGTCGCGTTGAGATCGAGATGAAACCGCCGCAGCTCCCCGCGCATGGTCACACGCAGTTTCGCATCAAGATTCGAGAGCGGCTCATCCATGAGAAAGATATCTGGCTTGCGCACCATGGCGCGACCGAGCGCCACGCGCTGCCGCTGGCCACCGGACAATTGCGCAGGCTTCCTGTCGAGAAGGTGATCAATCTCGAGAATGCGGGCGACACGCACGACCGCACCATCGATTTCCGCTTCCGGCGTTTTACGAACCCGCAACCCATAGCCGAGATTTCTTCGGACCGTCATCTGCGGGTAAAGCGCGTAGGATTGAAATACCATCGCAATATTTCGGTCTCGCGGCGCAAGCTTGTTCACTTCACGATCGCCGAAATGAATGCTTCCGGCAGAGATATCCTCCAGACCCGCAATCATGCGCAGCAGTGTTGTCTTTCCGCAGCCCGACGGCCCCAAAAGGGTGACAAACTTGCGGCTCGGAAAGACGAGATCCACATCCTTGAGAATCGAGACATTGCCGAAGCTCTTATTGATGCGTTGCAACTTGACGTCCATTTCAATCAATCTTTCGCTGGGTCAGCCTTTGACCGCGCCGGCGCCAAAGCCAGCGACAAGGTGACGTTGTAGAGCCATGAACAGGATCGCCATCGGCACCGTCATCAGCACGGAGGCGGCCATCAACAAGCCCCAATCGACATGCGTGCCCTCAAAAAACAGCATGACGCCCACAGTAAGGGTCAAATTGTCCAACGAGTTGATGAAGACACGACCAAACAGGTAATCGTTCCAGGACACGATCATCGAGAAGATCGATGCGGCGATAATCCCGGGCAGCGCAGTGGGCAGGACGACGTTGGCGAAAACCTGATATCGGGATGCACCGTCAATGAGAGCTGCCTCTTCGATCTCGATCGGAATCGAACGCATGAAGGCCCACATCAGCCACATACAGAAAGGCAACGTGATGCAAACGTAACCAAAGACAAGGCTGAGCAAGTTGTCCGTGAGTTCCAGCCGGACCATCATCAGGAATAGCGGAAAGACAAAGATGATCGACGGCACCATGTAACCGAGCAAGCTGAAGTAAGGGATCGCGCTTCGGCCCCAATATCTGAAACGCGTCAGGCTATAGGCCGCCAACGTGGACACGACGATGCTGATGAGCGTGGACCCCAATGTCACGATCACGCTGTTGACAAACCATCGCGTAAAGAATTGGGCCGGTGTTGGTCCGGTCGCCTGACCCGCTCCGCCAGACTGATAGTACTGCTGCCGGCCGCTCAGCAAAGCTTCGTAATTCTCGAATGTCGTCGAATGCGGAATCAGCGTCGGCGGAGTAGCGAAGATTTCCGATTTCGGCTTCAGCGACGTGGATAATGCCCAAATCAGCGGGAAGCACACCGCAAATGTAACGATGCAGAGAAGCAGATAAAGGGCTGCCATCTTCATGGCGGGCCAGAATTTGTCGGTGATCACGTTGATTTCTCCTCGTTGCCGAAGCCTGCAACGCGCAAGTACACGACGCTCCCGATCATGAGCATAATCATCATCACGACGCCGGTTGCCGCGCCAACGCCCAGCCTGAGGCTCGCCATCGATTGTTCAAATGAATAAACCGCGAGGTTGAACGTCGATGTTCCAGGCCCGCCCTTTGTCAGGAGGTAGATTTCTTCAAACTTGTTGAAGGTCCAGATCGTGCGGAACACAATGACGACAATCAGAACCTCACGAAGTTGAGGTAGCGTGACATCCAAAAACCGTCGGAACGCACCTGCGCCATCCACCTTGGCAGCGTCATAGAGCTCCAGAGGCACCGCCTGCAGCCTGGCCAGCACGCAGATGACAACGAAAGGCGTATACTTCCACACATTCAGCATGATTGTGGAGGCCATCGCCATAGTTGGCGTGGACAACCAGTAAATCGGTTCACTGATCAGGCCGACCGACTGGAGGCTGTAGTTGATGACCCCAATTTCAGGGTTGAATATCCATCGCCAGATCAGCGCAATAACAACGGTCGGTACGATATAGGGAAACAGCAGCAGACCGCGAAAGATCGCCATGCCGAACAGCTTGCGATGAAGCAGCAGCGCAATGCCGACGCCGAAGATCGTCTGAAACAGGATCGAGAGCAGTGTCCAGATCGTTCCTTGACTGAACGAACTCCAGAACAGCGGATCTGAAAAGATAAACTCGAAATTGTTCAGCCCGACATAGGAAACGAGATCCGGACGCAGTGGATTATAGCTGAAGAACGCCATCCGAACCGCTTCGGCGATCGGGTACACCATAAACACAATGGCCGTGACGACGAATGGTGCTATGAAGAGCAACCCCACGAACCGATCGGATTGCAGGAAATCGAGACGACGCATTGTCTTTCCGTTCCAAGATAGTGCTGGGCAGCCAGCGCTGCCCAGCTAGACTATTCATCCGAGCAACCGGACATTCTCGCGGCGAATGGCTTCCAGTTCCCGCGCGCCCCACTTAGCGGCTTGCTGGGGCGTCTGATTGTCGATAACGACCTTCTGAACCGTCTGCGCCAGGATAGAGCGGCCGTGAACATATCCCGCAAGAGGATTCACGCCCTGCAAGAGCTCGTTGGCTGTGCTGCTGGAATTCGCGAGCGAGCTCTTGAAGTAAGTATCAACCGTCTTCGGCTTTGACTTGTAGAACGGATGGTTCCTCAGCTCTTCTGAGTTGGCGATGTCTTTATAGGTCGGCGCCACGTTCGGCATCAGCGAATGGCAATATTTCACGAGCCACTCCTTGCTCGTCTGCTGATAAAGGAGCGCCTGCTTGACTTCCTCAATATAGGGATTGTTCTGCGCCGGAATGCACCAGCCCTGGAAGTCATTCCAGTTGCTGCGTCGACTGGTTCGAGGATTGCGCGCGTGATTGAACGCCTCGGTTGCTTCAAAGATAGGCTTGGCCTCCTCCGCAGCTCGCCCCAGCGTGCGGCCCCAATAGAAGCTCATTGCTGTCTGGCCAGTAACATGTGCATCCACCACCTGGAGGAAGCTGTATTCGACCGCCCCCTTCGGCATGTAGGGCTGCATTTCCTTCACGAAGGTCAGCGCTTCAACGGTTTCCGGGCTATCGAATACAACTTCGAACTTGTTTGACGCATCGAACATCCGACCACCGGCCGCATGCAGCAGGGCCGCGAAGTGATAATCCGTACAGAGGTTCCGACCGAGCGCCATGCAGAATCCCGCCATGTTCTGCTTCTTCTGCGTAATGGTCTTTGCAGCGTTCAGGAGATCGTTCCAATCCCACGTATCGGGATCTTTCAGACCGAGCTCCTTCACAATGTCCATCCGAACAAGCAACAGGTGAGGCTGGTGATGCGCCGGGATGACGTACTGCTTGCCCTTCCAGCTACCCCAGTAATCCCACCTCACGCCCTCGACGAGACGATCGCGTCCGATTTTGTCGACCATATCATCGACCGGAAGGAGCAAGCCTTCCGCCATCATCTGCATCGCGATCGGTGACTCAACACTAATCAGCGAGGGCGGCCGGCGGGCGGCAAGGTCGGTCATCAGTTTAACGTAGACGCCGTCCCACGGAATGGTTTCAATTTCGAATTTCAAACCAGGCGCATTCTTCTGCGCCCATTCATTCATCGCAGCAACACCCGCGCCGCCATAAGGTCCAGGTTCACCCCAGACGCGCACTGTCCCGGTCTTTGTGCTCTGAGCGGATGCGCTTCCAGCGCTGAACAGGTTCCCCGCACCGATACCAACCGCAGCAGCTCCGCCAAGAAAACCTCGCCGATCAAGCAACAGCTGGGATGGCGTCCGATCCATATTTGTCATCAAGTCCTCCCTAGATTTCCAACACCCGTTACACTTCCGTTGTTTCGGAAGTTCTTTCCTTGAGCGCCCGCAGAAACTCCTGCTGACAACCAGAAGCATAGTTTAGTGCCCGAACGCGCGCCGCGATGGAGCCTCGTACATAAGGTTTTCTCGCAAGTCCTTCCGCGGCGGCCTGCGCAGCTACGGCTTCAGCCACCGCCGGACAGAGCTCAGGATCGAGTGGATTGGGCAACACATTCTCAGGTCCAAGTTCAGCCCCCGTCACGTGTTCCGCGATTACCCGCGACGCCGCGAGACACATCGTTTCCGTGATGCTTCTGACGGACACATCGACCGCGCCACGCATGATCCCAGGGAATGCGAGCACGTTGTTGCATTGATTTGGCGCGTCGAAGCGACCGCTTCCGGCAATCGCCGCCCCCGCCGCAATCGCCTCGTGGGGCATGATCTCTGGCTCGGGGTTAGCGCAAGCGAAGACGATCGCAGATTTAGCCATCGACTGAATATGTCGGGCATCGAGCAGAGGACCAGTGCTCAATCCGATAAAGGCGTCCGCGCCTTTAAGCGCGTCGGCAAGAGCACCCTTGATCCGCGATCGGTTTGTCATGGACGCGAGAGCTGTCATATGCGGCGAGGGCTGCGTTTCGCCCTCGCAAAGAATGCCATGGCGGTCACACACAACGACATCGCCGGCACCCCACGCGAGACAAAGCCTTGCCGCAGCAGTACCGGCAGCTCCCGCACCGTTCACCACAATACGAACGTCCTCTTTCCTTTTGCCGGTAACCCTCAGCGCGTTCATCAGGCCAGCAACGATCACGGTGGCCGTTCCGTATTGATCGTCATGGAAAACCGGCACCGACAAACGGCGAGTCAACTCTTCGACAGTTGCGAAACAGTGGGGAGCAGCGACGTCCTCCAGATTGAACCCGGCAAACGAGGGCTCCAGTGCGGCGATATGGTCAACGAGCTTTGCAGGATCCCTCACATCCAGACAGATCGGCACCGCGTCAAGACCGGCAAGCAACTTGAACATAATTGCTTTGCCTTCCATGACCGGCATTGCAGCAAGTGGGCCGGTTCGTCCGAAGCCCAGCACAGCGGTTCCGTCGGTCACCACGGCAATCGTATTCGCACGATTGGTCAAAATATCCGCTTGCTCCGGATCCGCGACGATTCGCTGGACTAGCGTTCCAACGCCCGGCGTATAGAGCGTGGCAACATCGCGCAGTGACCCGACGTGAACTTTAGGTACCACCTCCAGCTTGCCATGCCCGGAGAAAACATCGCGCACGGCGGCTACCGCGGCTTCCGGCGTAACTTTCCATTTGGTGTCGCGGCTAGACATCAGGAAGCACTCCTGTCGCGACGACGCTGCGCATATCGCTGCTGGCGAACGGTCGCCGTAATTTCATGCGCCAACATTCCCTCGCTTGCGCACATACGGCCCATGATCGGAGCGATGCGCTCGCTCGCTTCAGGTGTCAGTCGCTGGTAGGTTACGGTTTTCAGAAACTTACCGACCCATAGACCGCCGGTGTAACGCGCAGCACGGCCGGTCGGAAGGGTATGGTTGGTGCCTACGCCCTTGTCGCCGTAAGCGACTGTGCTCTCTTCGCCGACGAAAAGGCTGCCATAGTTCTTGAGATTCTCAAGGTAGTAGTCGTTACGCTGTGTCAGCACTTCAAGATGCTCCGGCGCGTACTGATCGCTGAGCGCGATGGCAGCGTCGTCGCTATCGACAACAGCGACCTCGCCCCAGCGCTGCCAGGCAGCAGCCGCAATGGCGGCTGTCGGCAAGGTCAGCAATTGCCGTTCGATCTCCGCGATCACCTCGCGCCCCAACTTCGCGGATGTCGTGATCAGCCACGCAGGGCTGTCCGGCCCGTGCTCCGCCTGCCCGAGCAGATCTGTCGCAACCAGCGCCGGATCGGCGCCGTCATCGGCAATCACAAGGATTTCGGTGGGACCGGCCGGAAGATCGATGCCCACAAGCCCGAACAGCTGACGCTTGGCCTCGGCCACATACGCATTTCCTGGCCCGGTGATCATATCGACCGGACGCATTCCCACGCGACCAAAAGCCATCGCTGCGAGCGCCTGCACACCTCCGATCGAATAGATCTCGGTAGCCCCCGACTCGGCGAGCGCATAGAGCGTCGGCGGGAAAATACCCTGCCCTTCCCGTGGCGGCGCCGCGCCGATAACGTGGTTGACACCCGCTACCTTTGCAGTCGCGACACTCATGATCGCGGCCGAGATCAGCGGATATTTGCCACCGGGGATATAGCAGCCAACGACATCGACCGGAATGATCTTCTGACCCAGCGTGATCCCGCTACCGAACTGCGCCTCGAACTCCGAAAGCGAGTCCCGCTGACGCTTGGCAAAATCCGTCACCTGCTTTTTGCAAAAGGCAAAATCGTCCTTGAAGGTGGAGCTCATCGCCTTGCGGGCTGAAGCAATCTCGTCATCAGACACGCGGAAATCGGGATTCTGCCATCCGTCGAGATCCCGGGCGTAGCGGCGAACCGCATCATCGCCACCCTGTTCGATGTCGGCGATCATAGTCCGCACACGATCGACCAGATCGCGGTTGTCCTGCCGGGACTGCTGCTCTGCACGCTTTAGGTAGTGGACCATCAATTCATGCCTCAACGTAAACGGCCTCTGAAATGTAACCGGTTACATCAAACCGCGTCTGATAGCCCTTGTCAACATCCGGTCTTTGCTTTCAGTTGCGCAAATGAAAGACACACCAAAATCAGGAACGATCCGCTGGCTTGCTCATCAGGCGGGCGTCTCGGTAGCAACTGTAAGCCGGGCGCTCCGCCATCCCGACACTGTTGCACCGCAAACGCGCGAGCGAATCCTTAAGCTGGTCAATCGACATCAGTTTGTCCCCGACGGACGCGCCGCAACCTTCTCATCGAAACGCACCGGTGTTATCGGCCTGATCGTTCCGACGATTTCGAACTCGATCTATGCGGAATTCACCGAAGCGATCCAGAGCCGGCTCCAAGCCGCCGACCTGAGTCTGCTAATTGCGAATGCTAATTATTCGGCGCAAATTGAACGCGATATCATCCTCAAGTTGATTGAAAGCCGCGTCGAAGGCGTCATTCTGACCGGATACGCGCGCGATGCGGCGCTCTATGATCTGTTGCGCCACTATCGCATTCCGTTCGTTGTAACGTGGTCGACGAGCCCCAAGGCGTCGATCCCTTCGATCTCTTTCGACAACCGCTTGGCGGCAGCCGAAGCCACCGAGATGCTTATCAAGCTTGGGCATCGGCGCATCGGATTGATCTGCGGGATGACCAGCATAAACGATCGGGCCGCGCAACGGCTCGAAGCCTATCGTTCTGTGCTCTTGCGTTACAAAATTCCATTCGATGCAGAACTCGTGTCGGAGCAGCCTTTTGAAATCGAGGTCTCGGCGGACGCGGCAACGCGGCTGATCACACGGACCAATCCACCAACCGCCCTGTTCTGCGCAAACGATATTCAGGCACTCGGAGCACTGTTTGCTTGCCAGCGACTGAATATTCGCGTGCCAAAGGATATTTCCATTATCGGGTTCGACGACCTTCCAATCACGAGGGTCGTGACGCCCCCGCTCTCAAGCGTGCATGTGCCCGCCAAGCGCATGGGTCATGCCGCGGCTGATGCGCTGATCGACGCGGCACGCAAGAGCATTCCGGTGAGGAGCCAGATTATCGGCACAGAGCTAGTCATGCGAGGCAGCACAATGCCCGCTGCCCGTGCGCGAACCAGGGACCGGTAGAACGACCTTTGGCAAAATTAACTCGGAGCCGATCAATCTCACTGAACAAATCTATTATAGATCGCATGTTCGACATCCTTCTAAACAACGCTCGATGATCAGCTAGCCGCCGGGCATCGCTAACTACGATGTGTTGGATCAAAGCAGGCGAACAGGAGCCAGGCTGACCAGAATAAGGACGACCAGGGACCGCGTTACTGCCGCGACAACTCTTCCACCGATGCGGCCAATGAGCGTTGTATCCACGCCGAGGCCGAGCGCGGCCATCGAAACGATTGTCAAAAATTCCGCCGTGTTGGCGATCGACAGAATCGCGGCATTTGGGCATCGTGGGGACGGGTCTGCGAAAGGGCTGGCGTGACTGGCCTGACGTTTTACGACCTGAGAGGCTCTGCGGTGGTTCAGCTGGCCTTGGCTGAGGCGACGGTGCCGCAGATCGCGACCTTTACTGGCCCCAGCCTGAAGGACGTCGAAGCGATCCTTGATGCCCACTACCTCGGTCGCGAGGTGAAGCTTGCCGAAGCAGCGGTGATCAAGCTCGAAGCGAGAACAAAACTGTAAACCGTGCTGTAAACCGCAGTGATTTCTGCGGCGGCCAAATCAGCTAAATGCTTGATTTGCTTGGTGGGCGCACCAGGGCTCGAACCTGGGACCCGCTGATTAAGAGTCAGCTGCTCTACCAACTGAGCTATGCGCCCGGATCCAACCGGATGTCCGTTGAGGACGGCGTCGTTTAGCAAAGCGAACCGGCCATGTCCAGCAAGGCTGACAGGTTTTTCCCGCTCTGGATAACTCTGGATCAGATCAGTTCCAGACAGCAAAAACCGCCGGATTTCGGCGGTTTCTGTCGTCCGGAAAGGGTCTGGAGGGCCGCCTTAGAGGCGCTCTCCGGCACCTCGGTCCCGGCCAGGGCCGCGATCCCGGTCGAATCGATCACCGTCCAGCCCACGCTCGAAGCCGCGTCCGCGCCAGCCGCGATCCCCGCCCATGCGGGTCAGCATGGACAGGCGCCGCTTCTGGCCGTCGTCGAGGCTCTTGTAGAGCGGATCGGCGGCGTCGGCGATCTTCTTCAGGCCAGCGGCGGTCTCCGCCATTCTGTCGGCCCGGTCGCGCAGCCGCGCCATCGGATCGCGGGTCTGATCGGCGGCAGCCGACTTGCCGTCCTGCGAGCTCTTCTGATCCTGCTCCGCGCGGCGGGCCTCGCGTTAGCCAGCGCCATGCGCTGCTTGGCGAAATCGCGCACCGCCGCTTCGACCGGCGGCCACATCTTTTCCTGCTCAGGGCTGAGTTTCAGCCCGGCCTTCACGGCAGCAATCTTCGCATCAACGAAGGCCGCGCGGTCTTCGATGCTCATACGGTGATGATGGTGGCGATGCTGCGCATAGACGGCGGTCGAGCCGATGATCGCAACTGCTGCGACGCCGGCGAGGATAACTTTTTTCATGGGTCATCTCCGAGTGAAACTCCCTCGAAGATGGCAGCAACAGTTCCGCTTTCAACTTAAGCTTTGGACACCTAGGTGAACGCCCATTAATGCAGCAGCCCGTGCTAACGCAACATTCCAAGTGTGCGCGGCAGCCACAGCGAAATCTCTGGAATGTAGGTGATCATGACCAGAAAAATCAGCAACGTGATGAGCCAGGGCAAGACAGCGATTGAAAGCTCGGTGATCCCCATTTTTGCGATGCCGGATGCAACATAGAGATTCAGCCCAACCGGCGGATGGCACATCCCGATTTCCATATTGACGACGATAATGATACCGAAATGCACCGGGTCGATACCAAGCTTGACTGCAATTGGAAAAAGAATGGGCGCCATAATCAGAACGATTGACGATGGCTCCATCACGTTGCCCGCGAGAAGAAGCAACAGATTGACGAGAAGCAGGAATGTGATCCAGTTGATGCCGCTTCCGGTGATCCACGCGGCCATCGTCTGCGGGATCTGTTCGCTCGTCATCAGAAATGAGAACAGCACCGCGTTGGTAACGATGTAAAGAATCATCGCGCTCATGTTCGCAGACGCTAGCAGCACCTTTGGCACGGCCTTCCAGTTCAGATCCTTGTAGATGAACATCTCGATCAGAAAGGCATAGACTGCGCTCATCGCAGCGGCTTCCGTCGGCGTGAACCAGCCGAGGTAAATGCCACCCAGAACAACGACGATAAGAAAAATTCCCCAGGACGAATCCACGAACGCGCGCCAGCGTTCGCCCCACGTCGCTTTCGGGATTCTGGGATAATTGTTCTTCCAGGCGCGATACCAGGTCGTGGCCGACAACATAACCGCGAGAATGAGTCCCGGCACCATTCCGGCCATGAATAACTGGCCCACCGATGCGGAAGCAACCCGCTCGCCATTCGGACCGAAGTAGGTCGCTCCGCTCGTCGATACCGCGTAGATCACCATGATGATCGAAGGCGGAATAAGGTTTCCCAACGCGCCGCCGGTTACAATAATGCCGGCGCCAAAACGTTTCGGATAGCCGATCGCAAGCATCGCCGGCAGCATGATCGAACCGATCGCCACTACCGTGGCCGGAGACGATCCTGATACGGCGGAGAACAGCGCGGCAGCCATCGTTCCGGCGATGCCTAATCCGCCGGCCCAGTGGCCTATCATGGTCCTCGCGAACTCGATCATGCGTCTTGCGACGCCGCCATGAGTCAGGAAATTACCCGCCAGGATGAAGAACGGAATCGCCATGATCTCGAACTTCTCAATCCCCGTGAACAGCTTCAGCGCCACGGATTCAATCGGCACCGAGGTCATGAAGAACAGGAAGGACAGCACTGTGAGGCCAAGCGCGATGGAAATCGGCATGCCAGTCAGCATGAGGGCGATCAGAAGCCCGAAGATCACCAAGCTGCTCATTGGCGAACACCCAGTTCGCCGCCGCCGGTAGCTCTAACTTCGAGCGCCTCGAGGCCTTCCACTTCGCTCTCGTTGTGATGCGGCAATTCGCCGGTGTGCCAGAAACTGTAAGCCACCTGCAGGAAGCGAAAACACATCAGGTATGATCCGAGCGGCACGCAGAGATAAACAATCCAGCTCGGAATTTCGAGATCGGGCGATGTCTGATCGGTCTGCGCCAGACCGAGCACAAACTTCAGGCCCATCGTTCCCACGACGAACGTGAAGAAGGCGCCACCCATAAGCCCGAAAAGAATGGTGGCTTTTTTGTAGGCCGGCTTGAGCATCAGGACCAGCACGTCGACGCCGACATGGATGCCTGTGCGAACGCCATAGGCCGCGCCGAACTTTGCCATCCACACGAACATGTAGATGCACAGTTCCTGCGCCCACGAGAAATGAATCTGGATCAGATACGGATACAGAAACGATATGCCGGTTCCGTAACGATGGACGACGGCCAGGAAAATGACAATCGTCGCTGCCGCGATGAGCGTGGCGATCAGGATTTCCTCGAAACGATCGAGGATGCGCAGAAATAATTTCAAGGCTTGCCCCTACCCGCACCAGCCGCTTTTTTTGCGTTCTGGTCTTCAGCCATCGCCCCGCATCGTTGCGGCAGATGGAAAAATGGACCGCCGTCCCGGCCCATTCTCATCGTGTCGTGACGACCCGTTTTAGTTGGTCTTGGCGTTGGCTTCCTTCTGAAATGCGTCGATCAGGTCCTTGCCGACCCGCGACGCCATATCGGTCGTCACCGGCTCAAGGGCCTTCATCCATTCGGCACGCTCGGCGGGCGTCGGTTCATGAAAGGTCGTGGTGCCAGCCTTTTTCATCGCCTCGATCGCATCGTCGTTCTCTTTCTGCGCGATCGCATTGGAGAACTCGGTCGCCTCCGCCACGGCCTTTTCGAGCTGCGGCTTCACGTCGGCGGGCAATCCGTCCCAGAACTTCTTGTTCACGATCACCACATAGCCGATGTAGCCATGGTTCGAGACCGTGATGTGCTTCTGAACCTCGTGCATTTTCTGGGTATAGACATTCGACGGCACATTCTCGTTGCCGTCGACCACGCCCGATTGCATCGCCTGATAGACTTCGGAGAAAGCCATGACCTGCGGAATGGCACCAAGCGCGCGCATTTGCGCTTCCAGCACCTTGGACGACTGGATCCGCATTTTCAGCCCGCGAAAGTCTGCGACCTTATGCATCGGCTTGTTCGCCGTCATGATCTTGAAGCCGTTGTCCCAGTAAGCGAGACCGGTGATGCCCTTCGGCTCCAGCTTGGCCAGAAGGTTTTTTCCGATCGGCCCCTTGGTGATGCGGCCCAGCGCAGCCTTGTCCGGCAGGATGTAGGGGAGATCGAAGACCTCGAATTCCTTCACACCGAGCGGCCCGAACTTCGCCAGCGATGGCGCCAGCATTTGCACCGCGCCGAGCTGAAGCGCTTCGACCTCTTCCTTGTCCTTGTAGAGCTGCGAGTTCGGGTAGACCTCAACCTTCACCTTGCCGTTGGTGTATCTCTCGGCGAGTTCCTTGAATCTCTCTGCACCCTGCCCCTTTGGCGTATTGGGCGTAACGACGTGACTAAACTTGATCACGATCGGCGATTGCGCCGTGGCGGGTCCGGCGAGCACAAGCGTCGCGACTGAGGCCGCAGCCAGAATGAATTTTTTCATGTTTCCTCCGAGTAACGGCTGAACCGCTGATTTCACCGCGGCTCTGAATCCCTCACGACCCGACCATCTCAGATGGAGCAGGTCAAGACTATTGCCCCTTAGAAGGGACCTACGCCGTGCTGCAACGCAAAAGGCGGTGCATCGTTCAATGCGCCGCCTTCTCGGAATGTCTGCAGATAATCTGGCTGTCAGTGCCCCGCGGCAGCCACCGCAGGCATGTCACGCTGCTTCTTCATGACGATCTTGTTCAAGGCGCTGAGATAAGCCTTCGCCGAAGCCACCAGCGTATCAGGATCCGCAGCGCGTGCCGTCACGGAACGTCCGTCTTGCGACAGCCGCACCGAGACCTCGGCCTGCGCATCGGTGCCGGCGGTCACCGCATGGACCTGATAGAGCTCCAGCTTCGCTTCATTCGGTACCAGCGACTTGATGCAGTTGAACGTCGCATCCACCGGACCGTTGCCCTCGGCCTCCTCGATTTTGATTTGACCTTCGATGTCGAGTTTCATGGTCGCCCGTTGCGGTCCGTGCGTACCGGCAATCACTGTCAATGACACGAGATGAATCCGATCGTGCGAATGAGCGATCTCCTGATCGACCAACGCCTCGATATCCTCGTCGTAGATGTCCTTCTTGCGGTCGGCCAGCGCCTTGAAGCGCACGAAGGCATCTTCCAACTGGTTGCTGGCGAGTTTGTAGCCCATCTCCTCCAGCTTGTGGATGAAGGCATGGCGGCCGGAATGCTTGCCCATCACCAGCGAGGTCTGTTTCACGCCGACCGTTTCCGGCAGCATGATCTCGTAGGTCTGCGCGTTCTTGAGCATGCCGTCCTGATGGATGCCGCTCTCGTGCGCGAAGGCATTACGCCCGACGATGGCCTTGTTGTACTGCACCGGGAACGACGTCGCCGCAGCCACGGACTTTGATGCTCGTGTCAGCATCGTCGTGTCGATGTTGTTCCAGTATGGCAACTTGTCATTACGCACGCGCATCGCCATCACGACTTCCTCGAGCGCGGCGTTGCCCGCACGCTCGCCGATGCCGTTGATGGTGCATTCGATCTGCCGCGCACCTGCACGCACGCCGGCCAGCGAATTCGCCACCGCCATGCCGAGGTCGTTATGGCAGTGCACCGAGAACACCGCCTTGTCGGAATTCGGCACCGTCTCGCGCACGCGCTTGAACAGGTCGTAGTACTCCTCCGGCACGCTATAGCCGACGGTGTCCGGGATGTTGATGGTGGTCGCACCGGCTTTGATCGCCGATTCCACGCAGCGGCACAGGAAGTCGAACTCCGTGCGGGTGCCGTCTTCAGACGACCACTCGACGTCATCGGTGTGATTGCGCGCTCGGGTGACCTGCGAGATCACCAGCTCATGCACGTCTGCCGGCTCCATTTGCAGCTTGTACTTCATGTGCACCGGTGAGGTGGACAGGAACGTGTGGATGCGACCGCGGCGCGCCGGGCGGATCGCTTCGGCACAGCGGTCGATGTCCTTGTGGGCCGCGCGGGAGAGACCGCAAACCACCGCATTCTTCGTACGCTTGGCGATTTCGCGTACGGCTTCGAAATCACCATCGGAGGCGATCGGAAAACCGGCCTCGATAATATCTACGCCCATGGAGTCGAGCAGATCCGCGACTTCGAGCTTTTCCTCGAAGGTCATGGTCGCGCCGGGGCATTGCTCGCCGTCACGCAACGTAGTGTCGAAAATAACGACGCGGTCCTTGTCGGACTTGTTCGCGGTGGTCATAGGAAAAATCCTTTGGTCAGATGCGCCACTTCAGGACGCTCGGGTTTCGGTGCTGTCTTCGAACCCCTGAGTGCCCAGGCGCAAACGCCCAGACGGCCCTCAGGGGCAGATAAGAAGCAGAAGCCCGCCAAGAAGGGACGAGAACGAAGCAGCAGGACGCGCGTTCGGACCAGCAGCAATTGCCGCCGTTCCTTGCCGTCCCTGAGTGCCGCCGCGAATCATCAATTCGGTCCCCGAAAAACGCATAATCGGCCCAAAACCGTTGATGGATGGTTGCCGAAGCGTCTGATGGGGCCGTTTCTAGACGAGAAAGGCAAGGTCCCGCAACGCCAAATATTAGTCAGGAAAGCTGCCCTATCTGCCGCCGACGTTTACCCAGGGACTAGAGCCCCCGCTGGGCGGAAGCCTCTCGCCTGGTATCCGTGCCAAGTAAAGCATGCCGCAGACCCTTCACGGTCGTTGTGATCTTTGCCCAGCCGCATGACAGGGCATCGACCTTGCAGACATCCTTGCGAACGCGTGCCCGGCTGACGGGAGCGGTTTGCTTCGCAGTGACCTTTGGCAGTGCTGATTTCTGATAGCTGATTGGCCTGATCTGGTTGTTGATCGCAGCAATTGCCTGCCCGGGATCTACAGCTTCGGGAGTTTCCCGGTTCGTTTCGAGATAGGCCAGATATTCCTGATCCATCCGCTTGAGTTCTTGCTGCGTTGGATTAGGACCGGCGATGTCGAAGTGACGATTCTGCATGAAATCAAAATAGGTATAGCCGCCGCCAGCCTTGCGGCGGCCCGCAAATCTTGAATCGCATTCCGAAATGATTTTTGCGTGGGCGTCCTTCGACAGACCGGGTTGCTGCGCGCTTTGGGAGCACTCCTCGAAGTCTTTCGGCGTGTAAAGTCTCCACCACTCGGCATGCGCCCGCATCGGGCTCGACGCAACGCCGAGGCCGGTCAAGAGGACCAACAATACAAACGTGCGCAGATTGGCCACCAAAGGAATCCTCACCCGTCTGCATAATATTTCCAGCGGGCTTCCTCTGCAATATGCGATGTGTGCGCTGTGAATTGCGGGGGTGGGCAAATATGGGTCGTATTCCGGTTAGGCAGTTCCCCTTCAGGTTCCCGCGGCCTTGGCTTTCGACACACGAACCGGGGCCCGTCCCTCTCGTTCAAGCGCGCCCCTCATCTTTTTCAGTTCACCAGCGTCGCTCTTGTCCACTTCAGGAAATTTCAGGTTCAGTTTTTCCATCGCGGTCACAATGGCCGAGCTGATCACGACGCGAGCGAACCATTTATGGTCAGCAGGCACGACAATCCACGGCGCATGTTTCGCCGATGTATGGTGGATCAGATCCTGATAGGCGGCCTGATACTTGTCCCATAGCTTGCGCTCGGCCACATCCCCCAGCGAGAATTTCCAGTTCTTGGCCGGATCTTCGAGACGATCGAGAAACCGCTGGCGCTGCTCCTCCTTCGAGATGTTGAGAAAGAACTTCAGCATCAGCGTGCCGTTGCGCGCGAGATACTTCTCGAACGCCGAAATATCTTCGAAGCGTTCGCTCCAGATGTTCTTGGTCACGAGTTCCTGCGGAATTCGCTGCTCCGCCAGAATTTCCGGATGGACGCGGACCACCAGCAATTCTTCGTAATAAGAGCGGTTGAAGATGCCGATACGACCGCGTTCAGGGGTGCACTTCGATGTGCGCCACATGAAATCGTGGTCGAGTTCTTTCGTGGACGGCTGCTTGAACGAATAGACCTGACAGCCCTGCGGATTGATACCCGACATCACGTTTTCGATCGCGCTGTCCTTGCCCGCCGCATCCATGCCCTGAAAGATCAGCAGCACCGACCAGCGATCCTGCGCATAGAGCTTTTCCTGCAATTCGCGCATCCGCCCGCGGTTGGCGTCAACGAGTTCGCGCGCCGCCTCCTTGTCGAGACCACCCTTCTCGCCGGGCTTGTGCGACTTGAGATGAAATTCCTGCGAACCGTCGACCCGGAACGGGTCCACGTAGGACTTCAACTGCTTGGCGCCTGGTTGTAGGGACCTGCCATTTTTGGCCATGACGAGACATGCTCCGTTTGGTCGCGACGACGCTACACGGCAGAGGACCCGTCCGCCAGTACCGGGCCGTCGACAGGCTGATACCGATGGTCCATCATGACGGCATGATCAACGCCGCGCCCGCCATCGCCTACGAGAACGTCGGCAAGAGTTTCGAGCAGGGCCGCACAAGGGCCGTTGACGATGTCTCGCTCAATGTGGCTACCGGAGATTTTCTAGCCATTGTCGGCGGCTCCGGCTCCGGAAAGACCACGCTGCTGCGGCTGGCCAACCGGCTGATCGCTCCCGACAGCGGCACGGTGCATGTGCAAGGCAAAGACGTGCGCGGCGTCGATCCGATCGCGCTACGCCGGAGCATTGGATACGTGTTCCAGAGCGACGGGCTGTTTCCGCATATGACCGTCGGCGGCAATATTGGCATCACACCGCGGTTGCTGGGAACGCCTGCCCAAGAGATTTCGACACGCGTCGATGAACTGATCGATCTGGTGCAGCTCGAACGCCCACACCGCGACCGGTTTCCACATGAGCTTTCCGGCGGGCAACGGCAGCGCGTCGGTGTCGCCCGCGCCTTGGCGGCGAAGCCAGCCATCGTGCTGATGGACGAGCCGTTCGGCGCGCTCGATCCTCTTACTCGCGACGCCCTCGGCGAGGACTATCGCGCACTTCATCGCAGCCTCGGTCTGACCACGGTTATGATCACCCACGACATGACGGAAGCCCTGCTGCTTGCGGATCGCGTCGCAGTGATGCGCGCCGGACGACTGGTTGCGCAAGGCACGGCGCTGGATTTGTCGGGAAGTACGGACGCCTATGTCGGTGAATTGCTCAACACACCGCGGCGACAGGCGGAGCGACTGCAGGAATTGCTGCCGAAGGACCGGGCATGAATTTCTTGTCCGATCCACGCTGGAGCGATGCGCTGACTCGGCTGCCGGACTATCTCGGCAGCCATGTCCGCGTCAGCCTTGCCGCCCTGGCGCTCGGCCTCGCGATCAGTTTCCCGCTAGCCCTGATCGTGCGGCGGCAGCCGGTGCTGCGCGACATCGTGCTCGGCGTTGCCAGCATTGTGCAGACCGTACCCGGCCTCGCCCTGCTCGCGCTGTTCTATCCGCTGCTGCTGGCGCTGGCGGGCCTGTCGCTGCAATGGTTCGGGCAAGGCTTTTCAGCATTCGGATTCTTGCCCTCGGTGCTGGCGCTCGCGCTGTACAGCATGTTGCCGGTGCTGCGAAACACCATCACGGGATTGCAGGGCATCGATCCGGCGATCATCGAGGCTGCGGAAGGCGTCGGCATGACGCGACGGCAATCGCTGACCATGGTCGAGCTACCACTCGCGCTGCCGGTGATCATGGCAGGTATCAGGACGGCCGCTGTCTGGGTGATCGGCACCGCGACGCTCTCCACGCCGATCGGTCAGACAAGCCTTGGCAATTATATCTTCGCCGGATTGCAGACCCAGAACTGGGTGTTCGTGCTATTCGGCTGCGTTGCAGCCGCAGCCCTGGCGCTGGCGGTCGATCAACTGCTGGCGCTGATCGAAGGCGGCGTACGGTTGCACAGCCGCAAGCGCATCATTTTCGGTTGCCTCGGCCTGATGGCGCTGATCGTAGTGACGCTGATGCCGTCAATGGCGCGGGCGAAGACAAACTATGTGGTCGGCGCCAAGACATTCACAGAACAGTACGTGCTGTCGGCGCTGATCGCACAGCGCCTGCAGGTGGCGGGATTGCCGGCGAGCCCGCGCGAAGGCCTCGGCTCCAACGTGATCTTCGAGGCGCTCGCGTCCGGCGACATAGACATCTATGTCGACTATTCCGGCACCCTCTGGGCCAATCAGCTCAAGCGCACCGAGATCAAATCCCGCAAGGAGTTACTGAGCGATCTGACGACCACGCTCAAGGACAAGTACGGCATCACCGTGCTCGGCGAGCTCGGCTTTGAGAATGCCTATGCACTGGTGCTACCGCGCAAGCGCGCCGAGGAACTCGGTATCCGCACCATCGCCGATCTCGCGCCCCGCGCGTCACCGCTGTCGATCGCAGGCGACTACGAATTCTTCTCGCGGCCGGAATGGGCGGCCCTGCGGCAGAGCTACAACCTGTCGTTCCGCCAGCAGCGGCAGATGCAGCCGGACTTCATGTATGCGGCGGTGGCGTCCGGTGAGGTCGATGTGATCGCGGGCTACACCAGCGACGGGTTGATTGCGAAGTACGATCTCGTCGTCTTGGGGGACCCGAAATCCTCGATCCCGCCCTATGACGCCATCGTGCTCATTTCGCCGAAGCGCGCCGGAGACCAGGCACTTCGCAACGCACTACGGCCGCTTCTCGGAAAAATCGATATTGCTACGATACGCGAAGCGAACCTGCGCGCTGCGGGCGGCGACAGCAACAGCTCGCCGGACGCCGTTGCGCGATGGCTATGGGAGAAGATTGCGAAGCGCTAGAGGTTCTTGACGAACCCAGCATCGATCAGCAGGCGATTGAAGCGTTTGGCTTCCGTACCCTCCCGGCACGAATAGAACAGACCCCGGCAGCGAAGCATGATCTTTTTCTGCTCGATGAATGTTGAATCGAGCGGAACACCCGCCGCCTCCTGAACCGCGAGCGGCAGATAGACCGCGTCCAGCGTCTCCAGCGCCGATGACATATCGGGCTTGTAGTTGAGCGCATCGATTGCATAGTAGGTTTTGTAGTAGCGCGGATCATGGTTCATGATGCGATCAGCCAGCTTGGCCTGAGGCAGCTTTGGCTCCAACAGCTTCTGCGAGATCGCCGGCTGATGATCGCCGAAGCGCACCAGCAGGAACGGTTCATTTGGATGATCGGTTTTAAGGCGCTCAACAAAACTTGCGTAATCCGAGGCGGTCATGGCCTGACGGCGGATGTACTCGTCCACTTCGGCGGTGTTACCCGGCGCTGTCCATCCAGCAGGCGTCAGATCCGGCCGGTAGCTCGTCGTCCAGGGGAAATGATTGGCTGTGAGGTACACCAGCACGAACATCGGCTGGTTGGCCTTCCGCTCACGCGCGATCAAGTGCAACGCCTGATCGAAGTAGAACCTGTCCGGTTGCATATCCTCACTGACGCCCATCTCGGCCATGTCGATAAATTTGTCGATCCCGGCAGACGTCTGAAAGCTGCGCGCGCTGAGAAAATCCCCGTAGGTCGGGTACAACGAGAATGTGCGGTAGCCGCAGCGCTGCAAGGCCTGCGGCAGGCCGCGCGAAATCTTGCCCGCCGCGATTCTCGTGACATAGAACTTGAGCTTGCCAAACGACCGTGCCGACAGCCCGGTCAGAACGTTGAACTCCGTGTACCAGGTCGGGCCACCGGCGGATTCCGCAACGAACGTTCGCTGCCGTCCATCAGCCGACTTGAAAAAGTCGTGGTAATTTTCCGGCACCTTGATGCCTGGTGCGGCGCTGATGTCGAAGCTTGACTCATCGAGCACCATGACGATGTTCGGCCGCTTGGCGCCCGGCACACATTCCGTCTCAGGCGGCGCAGCGCGCGCGGACCCGATCATGTTCGGCGGGTCGGCCTCGATCCAGCCCGTCGATGTCAGATGCGATACCGACACAACGCCGGATCGCGCCAGATTTGAGATGTGATTGACGCCCTGGAATGGCTCCCACGGCTGCTCTGGATAGATGATCGACAGTCCTGCGATCAACGCAATACACGCAACCGCGCCAACCGCGGACACCGCCCGACGAATACGGAACGGGTCCGCCCGCCAGATCAGCCACATCGCCGGCACTGCGATAGCCGCAAGTACAAAGGATTGCGTCTTGAGCTGCGGGAAGATCGAATGCAGGAAGGAGACCGTATCGCGGTCGATGATGAGAAAATCCAGGAACGTCAGCGTGAGCTGCGTGATCCCGTATTTGAATTGCGACAGCGCAATCAGGACCGCAACCAGAGCCAGCGACAGGGCGGCCGACACGCCGGGCCTGCGCAGCGCGATCAGCGACAGGAAGTTCAGCAGCGCCCATGTCAGCAGCGCCAGCGTCATCGCGAACGGCCCGTATTCGACCGATGCCAAAAGATACACGGCAACCAGATGCATCGCGGCGATCAGCGCAACGCGCAGACTCCAGAGCCATCCGTGCTCCCCGAACCGCTTCAACAGAAGCTGAAGTCTGCCGGAAAGGATCGATGTCGTGACGTTTGACATGAAGCGGTTCCGTTGCGGCTAAAGGTTCTTGATGAACCCGGCGTCAATCAGCAAGCGATTGAAGCGCCGCGCCTCAGCCCCGTCCTTGCAGGAGTAAAACAGCCCCTTGCAGCGGAGCATGATCTTCTTCTGCTCCTCGAAAGACGGATCGAGCGGAATACCGGCGGCATCCTGAACCACCAGCGGCAAATAGGCCGCGTCGATGGTTTCCATCGCAGTCGGGCTGCCAACCGGTTTGAAGTTGACCGAGTCGATGGCGTAGTAGGTCGCGTAATATCGCGGATCATAGACCATCAGCCGCTTGGCAATGTCATCCTCGGTCAGATTTGGCTCGATGATGAGCGACGAGAATTCCGGCTGGTGATCGCCATAACGCACGATCAAAAACGGTTCAGTTGGAAACTGCTTCTTCAGCTTCGTAACAAACGCGTTGTAGTCCTGCGCGCTCATGGTCTGGCGGCGCAGGTATTCATCAATCTTCGGCTCGTTACCAAGGGTGCGCCAAGCCGGCGTCTGCTCCGGGCGGAAAGTGGACACCCAAGGGAAGTGATTGGCGCCGAGATAGACATACATGAAGACCGGCGTGCCCTGCTTCTCCTGCGACAGCAGCCGGACTGCGTTGTCATAGAAGAAGCCGTCGGTCTCGATACCTTTCGCGCCGAGATCGCGTGCGTCGTAGAATTTCTGGATGCCGGTGGTGGTCTGGAAAGTTCGCGCGCTCATGAACGCGCCGTAGGCGGGATAGAGCGATACAGTGCTGTAGCCACAGCGGCGCAACGCCAGCGGCAGACCGCGCTCGACCCGGCCGGATGCGATGCGGGTCACGAAATACGAGAACCGCCCGAACGAGCGCGACGAAAGACCGGTTAGCACGTTGTATTCCGTCAGCCAACTCGAGCCGCCGTTGCTTTCAGCGAGAAACTTTCGCGTCTTGCCGTCGCCAGACGTGAAATGCCTGCCGTAACCGGCAGGCACCTTGATCTGCGGCGCCGAGCGGATGTCGTAGCTCGATTCATCATGGATCATGATGATATGCGGACGCCGCCCTGCCGGATGGCACGCTTCTTCCAAGGGAAGCTTCAGGCGCTCGAGCGCGGCCGCGTCGGATTCCATAAACCCGCCATTAGCGAAATCGGACACCGCTATCACGCCGGAGCGCGCGAACTTTGAGATGTAGTTGTCTGCGTAATATCCGCGCCAGTCTTCCTGCGGCCAGGTCAGCGAGAAGCCCGCGAGTCCCGCAATACAGACGAGCGCCGTGACCGCCGCCGGCAACCGGCGGATGCGAAATGGGTCGAGCCGCCACAGGGCAATCATCAAGGGAACGATCAGCAACGCTGAAATCACCGCGGACCAGCGCAGGTTCGGGAAGATCGTGAACAGGAACGCGATGCTATCGCGGTCGATCATCATGAGATCGACGAAGTTGACGGTCATCTGCACGATGTCGTGCTTGAGGCGCGACAGCAGCACCAGCACAACAATCATCGTCAGCGACAGCGCGCCTGACAGCGCAGGCCGCCGCAGCAACGCGATCCACGAAAAATTCAACGCTCCCCAGCACAGCAGGAAGACGAGACGCGAGCCGAAATCCGTTTCGGTTTGCAGCAAAATGCCAAGGGCCGCGAGATGCGGCATCGCCACCGCGAGAAGCCGCCAATACCCGACAGGTGCAAGAGCGCCCGTGACCGCGCTTGCGGGAGGCAGCGTAGGCGGTACTGAGGTCGGCGGGGGCAACATGCCTTTGACGCGAACTACACCCGGCACTGTCCTGACGCCTTTACTGGCGGCGGCCAGGAGGCAAACCGTGCGGCCGGTAACCGCGACGTGTCACAAAATCGTAGTAGAACCGTCATAGACGCGCAACTTGATCTTTAGCCGCAGGGGTTTACCGGCGCTGTTCAGCACCTGTTCAGCCCCCGGAGACGTACTGGAGCTGGGATTTGCCCCGGCACTGCACAACGAAAATGGGGCCGCGAAGGCGGCCCCATTGACGAGTGCTTGCGTTCCCGTTTGGNACGATCAGTTCTTGGTCTTGTCGACCAGCGCGCCCTTCTTGATCCACGGCATCATGTCGCGGAGCTTGGCGCCGACCGCTTCGATGTCGTGCTCGTTGGCGCGGGCGCGGGTCGCCTTGAACGAGGCCTGGTTGACCTTGTTCTCCAGCATCCAATCGCGGGTGAACTTGCCGGACTGAATGTCGGCCAGCACGCGCTTCATCTCGGCCTTGGTCTCGGCGGTGATGATGCGAGGACCGGTGACGTATTCGCCGTATTCCGCGGTGTTGGAGATCGAGTAGTTCATGTTGGCGATGCCGCCTTCATAGATCAGGTCGACGATCAGCTTCAATTCGTGCAGGCACTCGAAGTACGCCATTTCCGGCGCGTAGCCGGCTTCCACCAGCGTCTCGTAGCCGGCGCGGATCAGTTCGACCGTGCCGCCGCAAAGAACGGCCTGCTCGCCGAACAGATCGGTCTCGCACTCTTCCTTGAAGGTGGTTTCGATGATGCCAGCACGACCGCCGCCGATCGCGGACGCGTACGACAATCCGAGGTCGTGGGCATTGCCCGAGGAGTCCTTGCTGATCGCGATCAGGCAGGGCACGCCGCCGCCGCGCTGATACTCGGAGCGCACGGTGTGGCCCGGGCCCTTCGGTGCCACCATCAGAACGTCGAGGTCGGCGCGCGGATCGATCAGGTTGAAGTGGACGTTGAGGCCGTGCGCGAACAGCAGCGCTGCGCCCTGCTTCATGTTGTCGTGCAGGTGATCGCGGTAGATGTCGCCCTGCAGTTCGTCCGGCGTCAGCATCATCATGACGTCAGCCCACTTCGCAGCCTCGGCAACTTCCATCACCTTGAAGCCGGCAGCCTCTGCCTTTTTTGCGGTGGCGGAGCCCTTGCGCAGCGCAATGGCCACGTCCTTGACGCCGGAGTCCTTCAGGTTCAGCGCGTGGGCATGGCCCTGGCTGCCGTAGCCGACGATGACCACTTTCTTGCCCTTGATCAGGTTCAGGTCGGCGTCGCGATCGTAATAAACACGCATCTTCGTTTTCCTTCGATTGGCCAAATCACGCGATTTTCGGATGGGTCGGGCCCTTGAGGCCCGGATGAATTGCCGCCGTTGTGTAGGGCGGCTGGTGCCGCGAGACAAGCCCGCGGGCCCCATTTCTGCAGTGCAACTAAATCAAGGCTCCTTCAGAACGGGGTAGAGCGAGGCCAGCAGAAGCAAGGCCATAACGACGTTGAAAATACGGACCGCACGGGGGGACTTCACCAGTGCCTGCAGCGAGGTACCGAGAAGCACCCAGGTCAGAGACGAGCCCAGCCCGATCAGGAACAGCAGGATCGAGAGCGCGGCGATGTTCAGCGGATAGGCCGCGATGGCGGCGTAGGCGGTAATCGCGCCCACCGCGATCACCCAGCCCTTGACGTTAACCCACTGGAACATCGCAGCGCCGAGGAACGTCATCGGCTTGCCCTCCCCGGCTCCGCCGGTATCCGCAGGACCGGACAGCGCAATCGCGATGGCGAGGTAAGTCAGGTAAGCCGCGCCTGCATATTTCAGGACGGTATGCAGCACCGGATAGGCCGCGAACACCGCGCCGAGGCCGAGCCCGATGACGGCGACCAGAAACGAGAAGCCGATGGTGACGCCCGCGACATGCGGCAGCGTGCGGCGAAATCCATAGTTCAAACCGGACGCCATCAGCATGATGTTGTTCGGCCCTGGCGTGAACAGGGCTGCTGCGGCGAAAGCGATAAACGCAATGACGAGCTGCTGCGAGATCATGACATCAGGCCACTTCAACGAGGGGCGGCGGACGGCGCGAAAGCAACATGACGGCGATACCCAGCACCACGACGATCATGCCGGTCAGGCGCAAGGGACCGAACGTCTCGCCGAACACGATACTGGATGTACCTGCACCGAAGAAGGGCACTAGGAGCGCGAATGGCACCACCTGCGCGGCGGAGTATCTGCCCAGCAGCCGGCCCCAGATCCAGTAGCCCAGCGTCGTCCCGAGCAGCGCCAGCGCCAGCACACACGACGCCGCCAGAAGCGACATATGCGTCAACGCGTGCCAGGTGACGGCGGGCCCCTCGATAGTCAGCAGGATCACAAGCAACGGCAGCATCGCCAGCAAGCCTATCCACGCAAACAGATTGAGCATCGACACGCCCTGCGCGCGGCGCAGCAGCAGGTTGGAAATTGCAAAGCTGACCGGCGCGGTCATCGCCATCGAAAACGCCCAGACACTAAAATCGTAGCCAACGGTGAAGCAGATCAGCAGCAATCCGCACATCGCGATCGCGATCCCAAGCACCTGAAGCCGCGTCGGCAGCTCGCGCAGGAAGATGGCCGCGAAAGCCACCGTGAACAGCGCCTGACTCTGCACGATGACAGCCGTCAATCCGGCCGGCACGCCATGGGCCAGACCATAGGTCTGTGCGAGGAACTGCGCGACCAGCAGCCAGCTGATCGCAACGATCAGCCCCCATGACAATTTGGGAGGCGGCAGAAATAGGCACGGCAGCGCCGTGATGCCGAAGCGCAGCGCCGTCAGCAGCGTCGCCGACATCTCATCGACCGCAATCCGGGTCAGCACGAAGCCAACTCCCCAAATCACGGCCACGGCGATGGCCAATGCGATATCGATCGGTTTCATGGGACAGGACGGGTGTGACTACGTTGCGTCCGGTCCACGGGCGATGGCGGCAACGCCGGTACGCGACACCTCGACCAGACCGAGCGGGATCATCAGGTTGATGAACTGATCGATCTTGGCGGTCCCGCCGGTGATCTCAAACACGAAGCTCTCGGTCGTCGCATCGATCACGCGCGCGCGGAACGCCTCCGACAGCCGGAGCGCCTCCATTCGCAGATCGCCGGTGCCCTTGACCTTCACCATCGCCAGTTCGCGTTCAATGGCGCGGCCGGTGAGCGTCATATCGACCACACGGTAGACCGGGATCATGCGATCGAGCTGGTGCTTGATCTGCTGGATCACCATCGGCGTGCCGGTGGTGACGATGGTGATGAGCGACATGTGTTTGGCGTGCTCGGTTTCGGACACCGTGAGACTGTCGATGTTGTAGCCGCGGCCGGAAAACAGACCGATCACGCGCGCAAGCACGCCCGGCTCATTCTGCACGAGCACCGACAGCGTATGCGTCTCGTTCGGATCGTGCCGATCCTCCATGAAGTAGGCGGATGCGGGCTGTTCCATTGTCTCTGCTTTCATGATCACACCAGCGCCTTGCCGCCGGCGAACGCCGCCGCGGTTGCTTCCTCGTTTGCTTCCGCGGGAAGCAACATCTCGTTATGGGCCTTGCCCGACGGAATCATCGGGAAGCAGTTTTCGAGCGCCGCGACGCGGCAGTCGAACAGCACCGGCTTCTTGACCTTGATCATCTCGTTGATCGCGCCGTCGAGATCACCGGGCTTGATCACCTGAAGCCCGACACAACCGAAGGCATCGGCCAGCTTGACGAAGTCCGGCAACGCTTCCGAGTAGGAATGCGACAGCCGGTTGCCATGCAGCAGTTGCTGCCACTGGCGCACCATGCCCATGTACTGGTTGTTGAGGATGAAGATCTTGATCGGCAGTTCGTACTGAACCGCGCTCGACATCTCCTGCATCGTCATCTGCACCGAGGCATCGCCCGCGATGTCGATCACAAGGCTGTCGGGATGCGCCACCTGCACGCCCAGCGCCGCCGGCAGACCGTAGCCCATGGTGCCGAGACCGCCGGAGGTCATCCAGCGGTGCGGCTCCTCAAAACCGAAGAACTGCGCTGCCCACATCTGATGCTGACCGACTTCCGTCGTGATGTAGGTGTCGTGATTTTTGGTCAGCTCAAACAGCCGCTGGATCGCATACTGCGGCAGGATGATGTCGTCGTTTTTCTTGTAGGCCAGCGAATTGCGCGCGCGCCAGCGTCCAATCTCGAACCACCAAGGGTCGATCTTCGGCCTTTGTGCTTCGGCCTTGAACACCGTCAGGATGTCGCCCAGCACATTGGCCACATCACCGATGATCGGCACATCAACGCGGATGTTCTTGTTGATCGACGATGGATCGATGTCGATATGGATCTTCTTCGAGTTCGGCGAGAACGCGTCAGTGCGACCGGTGATGCGGTCATCGAAACGCGCACCCACGCACAACATCACATCGCAATCGTGCATCGCCATGTTGGCTTCGTAGGTGCCGTGCATGCCCAGCATGCCGAGCCAGTTCTTGCCCGACGCCGGGTACGCGCCGAGGCCCATCAACGTCGAGGTGATCGGAAAGCCGGTGACCTCGACCAGTTCGCGCAACAGCTTGGAGGCTTCCCGGCCGGAATTGATAACGCCGCCGCCGGAATAGATCACCGGACGCCGTGCCGAAGCGAGCAGCGCGACGGCCTTGCGGATCTGCGCGGCATCGCCCTTCACGCGCGGATTGTAGGAAATATGCACGTCCGATTTGCGCGGCGGATGATAGGTGCCGGTCGCGAACTGCACGTCTTTCGGCACGTCCACCACCACCGGGCCGGGACGGCCCGTGGTCGCGACGTAGAACGCTTCATGCAGCACCTGCGGCAAATCCTCGATCCGGCGCACCAGCCAGTTGTGCTTGGTACAGGGCCGCGTGATGCCGACGGTGTCGCATTCCTGGAACGCGTCGTTGCCAATCAGATGCGTGGGAACCTGTCCGGTGATGCAGACCAGCGGAATCGAGTCCATCAGCGCGTCGGTCAGCGGCGTCACCATGTTGGTCGCGCCCGGACCAGATGTCACCAGTGCAACGCCCGGCAAACCCGTGGAACGGGCGTAGCCCTCCGCTGCATGGCCTGCGCCCTGCTCGTGCCGCACCAGAATGTGCTCGACATCGCTCTGCTGGAAGATCTCGTCGTAGATCGGAAGCACCGCGCCACCGGGGTAGCCGAAGATGTGCTTGACCCCGTGATCCTTGAGCGCGCGAACGATCATCGCCGCGCCGGTCATCTGGTTGGGATCGTGTGCCTTGCTGTCACTCATGGTTCGCTCCGGGGCGCTTGTCGCGCAGATTTGGTCGAGGCTTTCCTTAACGCATGACCTGATCTGAAAACCGCTTCACACTTTTCAGGGTCATGCCCGAAATAAAAAAGGGCCCGAGAGGACCCTTCACACACCGCCTTGTCGTGGGTAGCCGTCAGCTACCCCCAGCGGTGCGCCAGGGTACGACGATAATAAGGAGACTGGTAACTTTATTGCGCATTATCGTCTTCGAGTTTCCAAAGGTTGCGCGGGTTATACGATCCAAATGGCGAAAGTCAAGCCCGCACCGGCTTGGAAAGACTAGCCGGTTCCAGAGCATTCCGCGATAGCGAAAGTGCACGGGTGAGCCATTCGCGGGCCGCATCGGGGGCGACCCATCCAAATTCCGGCAATTGGTGCCTGAACCATGTGAACTGCCGCTTGGCGTAGTGTCGGGTGTCTGTCTGACCAATCTCGATGGCCTTCTCGCGCGTAAGATCCCCCGCGAGATACCGGATCATGGCCGGCACGCCGTGCGCCTTCATCGCCGGCAGGATCGGATCGAGCTTGCGCTCAGCCAGCGCCGCAACCTCGTCCAGCGCGCCGCCATCGAACATCATCGTGAAACGACGATCGATACGCGCGTAGAGTTCGTTGCGATCCGGCGCGAGAAAAACAGCCACGGTCCCCTCAGTCGGCAACAAGGGCGGCAGTCCCTCGCTATGCCAGTCTGGCAGCGCGCGGCCGGTGGCTTCGATCACTTCCAGCGCGCGCGCGATGCGTGCGCTGTCGCGCGGCTTGAGCTTGTCGCCCGAAACCGGATCACGCCGCGCCAGTTCCGCATGCAGCGTCTCGACGCCGTCCCGTTCCATGCGTGCGCGCACGCTGTCGCGCACCTCCTGCGGGATCGGCGGCACGGCAGACAGTCCTCGTGTCAGCGCCTTGAAATACAATCCGGTACCCCCGATGAAGATCGGGAGGCGATTGTCGGCCCGCGCCTCAGCCAGCACCGCTGCAGCATCGGTCACCCATGACCCCGCCGAGCAGTTCACCGCAGCATCGCAATAGCCATACAGCCGGTGCGGAACACGCGCCTCTTCTTCCGGCGTCGGCCGCGCCGTGATGATCCGCAAGTCCCGATAAACCTGCATGGAATCGGTGTTGATGACGATGCCGCCCGTCGCTTCGGCAAGAGCAAGCGCCAGCGCCGACTTGCCGCTGGCCGTCGGCCCTGCGATAAGCACGGCCTTGGTGCCGCCCTTCCCCTCTACGCCATCTGTCAACATCGAGCCGTCATGTCTCTCGTCGTCACGCTGATCTGCAATCCCGCCGAGCCCGAGCTCGACTCGACCGCGATTGATGCCGCGCGCTCCGCGCTGCCCTCGCCCGAACGTGGCGACTGGCTGTTCGAGGGCGTCGCCGCCGACATCCGCTTTAGCAGCACCGACGACATTCGCACAATTTCAGGCCGCTTGCGCGAGGCCCTGAATGGCATCCGCGCCGATGTCGTGGTGCAGCCGCAGCTCGACCGGCGAAAGAAGCTCCTGCTGGCGGACATGGATTCAACCATGATCGGCCAGGAGTGTATCGACGAACTCGCCGACTTCGCCGGTCTCAAGACGCACGTCGCCGCCATCACCGAGCGCGCCATGCGCGGCGAAATCGAATTCGAGCCGGCGCTCCGCGAGCGCGTGGCGCTGCTGAAGGATCTTCCGGTCACGGTGGTCGATGAAGTGCTCAAGAGCCGCATCACGCTGACGCCGGGCGCGGTCGAACTGGTCCGCACCATGCGCGCGCACGGCGCCTATACCTGCCTCGTCTCGGGCGGCTTCACGCTGTTCACCAAACGTGTCGCCGAACTGATCGGATTTCAGGAAAACCGCGCCAACGAGCTGTTGACCGAGAACGGCAAACTGACCGGACTGGTCGCCGAGCCGATTTTGGGACGCGAAGCAAAGCTCGCGACGCTGATGGACCTGCTCGAGTCCTTCGATCTCGACGACCTGGACACGATGGTGGTCGGCGACGGCGCCAACGATCTCGCCATGATTGAACGGGCTGGGGTCGGCGTCGCCTACCACGCCAAGCCCGCAGTTGGGGCGGCGGCCGGGGCGCGGATTGATCACGGCGATCTCACCGCGCTGCTCTACATGCAGGGCTACAAGCGCAACGAGTTCGTGACAGGCTAACCGGCGTCGGCGCGCCTGGCTCCCCGAATTTTGGCAGACAAAAACGCAATGCCCGGCACAAGGCCGGGCATGACGAGTTTTCTTTCGAACTCCGGCGCGCCCAAAGCACGCCCGGAATGCCGTCTTACTTCACCGCCAGCGCGACGAAGCGCAGCTCGCCGGAGCCGTTCGATACCAGAAGCAGCACGGACTTCTTGCCGTCCTTCTTCAGCTGGTCGATACGCTTTTTCACATCTACGGCATTGGTCACGGCTTCCTGCGCAACTTCGACGATCACGTCGCCGGCGCTGAGGCGCTTCTCGGCCGCATCGGACCCGCTGTCGACGCCGGTCACGATCACGCCCTTGACGCTGTCTTTGATCTTGTACTTCGTGCGCAGATCCTTGCTGAGACCGGCGAGATCGAGGCCGAGCGCCTTCTGCGTAACGGGCTTTTCGGCTTCGACCGGGCTGGTGGTCTTGGCGGAGGCTTCGACCGGCTTCTCGCCATCGTCGAGACGGCCGAGCGTGACCTTCCGGGTTTCTTCCTTGCCCTTGCGGATGATGACGACGTCCACGGCCTTACCGACCGGCGAGTCGGCCACGGCGCGCGGAAGATCCTTCATTTCCTTGATGTCCTTGCCGTCGAACTTGATGACGACGTCGCCCGGCTCGATGCCGGCGGGCTTAGCCGGGCCCTTATCGTCGACGCCGGCGATCAGCGCGCCGCGCGCCGGCTTGATGCTGAGGCTCTCGGCGATTTCATCGGTCACCTGCTGAATGCGGACGCCCAGCCAGCCGCGGCGCACTTCCTTGAACTGGCGCAGTTGGTCCACCACCGCCACCACGGTCTTCGACGGCACGGCGAAGCCGATGCCGATCGAGCCGCCCGACGGCGAGATGATCGCGGTGTTCACGCCGATGACTTCGCCGTCGAGGTTGAACAGCGGGCCGCCGGAGTTGCCGCGGTTGATCGCCGCGTCGGTCTGAATGTAGTTGTCATAGGGACCAGAATTGATGTCACGGTTGCGTGCCGAGACGATGCCGGCGGTGACCGTGCCACCGAGGCTGAACGGATTGCCGATCGCGATCACCCACTCGCCGAGGCGCAGGGTGTCGGAATTTCCGAACTTCACCGCGGTGATCTTCTTCTCCGGCGGCGTGAATTTCAGGACCGCCAGATCGCTCTTCTTGTCCTTGCCGATCAACTCTGCCTTGATCTTGGTGCCGTCGTTAAGAATGACATTGATCTCGTCGGCGTCGGCGATGACGTGGTTGTTGGTCACCACGGTGCCATCGGTGTCGATGATGAAGCCGGAACCCAGTGAATTCACCTTGCGCGGCGAACCGCCCTTGGAGTCCGGACCGCCGCGGCGGTTCTTGAAGAACTCATCGAAGAATTCGCTGAACGGCGAATCCGGCGGAAGTTGCGGATTGGCGCCCCGCCTGTTGTTGCCGCGCTCGTCGCTGCCCTTGTCGCCATCGTTGTTTTTGGCGTCGACAGTCTGCGACGTCGAAATGTTGACGACCGCGTCGATCACCTTCTCCGCGACGTCGGCGATGCCGTCCGGTCCGCGGGCCAGCGCAGGCGTCGCAACGATGGCGAAACCGACAGCCGCGGCAAGCGGCAATACGCGGCGGCTCAATGCTTGAAACGCATCGGACATGGTCGAAAAGTCTCCTGAAAAGGGCCGGATCATTTGTATCAGATTGCGCCTGAACACGATGGGTGCGCAAGCACCACCATTCGGTGGGATTCCAGCGATCAACCGGCGGATTGCGGCGAAAAGCCGGCTTTGCGCTCACAACGCGGGCTTGGATGCCCTACTGCCGCACCAGCCAGATCAGGATCAGGCCCACAACCGCCGAGACGAGCCCGACGGCGCGCAGGATATTGTCCGGCGAGGACAGCGCGCTTTTCATCGCCGAACGCATCCAGCTCGGGAGCGCCGTAAACAGCAAGCCCTCCAGAACCAGCATGATCCCGACCCCGACCAGGAGATCACCGTATCCAATCGACCTCATCCGGCGACGACTCCTGCCTGATCGTGTTCCTCACGCCGCATCTTAACGCGCGGAACCCGTAGCAGGGAGCTTGCCTGTCGGATTAGCAAAATAGCGGAAGAATTCCGAGTCCGGCCGCAGCAGGAAGCGGGTGTCGTTGTGCTTCAAACTGTTTTCATAGGCCGACATCGAACGGTAGAACGTAAAGAAATCCGCGTCCTGGCCGTAAGCCTCGGCAAACAGTCGGTTGCGTTCGCCGTCGCCCTCGCCCCGAATTTTCTCGGATTCCGAATTGGCCTCGGCGACGATGACCGTTGCTTCACGGTCGGCCTTGGAGCGGATTTCCTGTGCCCGCTGGCCGCCCCGTGCGCGGAACTCCGCTGCCTCTCGCTGACGCTCGGTCTGCATGCGTTGATAGACGGCCTGGCTGTTCTGCTCCGGCAGATCGGCACGGCGGATTCGCACATCGACCACCGCGATGCCGTAGCTTGTGGCCTCACGATCGAGCTGGTCGCGAATTCTTGCCATCAGGACATCGCGCTCATCCCGGACAACCTGGATAAACGGCACCTCGCCCAGCACACGCCGCAACGCCGAATTGAGCAGCGTGGTGAGCTGAATGTTGGCCGCCTGGATCGAGCCAAGGGTTTGGTAGAACCGGAGCGGGTCCTTGATCCGATAGCGCGCGAACGCATCGACCACGAGACGCTTCTGGTCCGACGCGATGACTTCCTGTGAGGGGTTCTCAAGGTCGAGGATCCGCTTGTCGATGCTGATAACGGAATCGATGAACGGCACCTTGAAGTTCAGACCTGGCGCAGTGACCACGCGCACCGGCTCGCCGAGACGCACAAGCAGAACCTGCTGTGTCTCGCTCACAGTGAACAGTGAGCTGTAGCCGACAACGATGGCGACCAGCACAACGAAAAGAGCAACGATACCTGCGATGCCGTTTTTCATCGGGTGCTCCCGCCCTGTTGTGGCGCAGCTGGCGGAGTGCGGCGTCCGATTTCACTTAATGGCAGATAGGGAACCACACCCGATCCGTTTGCGCCCTGATCGAGCACGAGCTTGTCGGCTCCGCCGAGGATCTTTTCCATCGTTTCAAGATAGATGCGCTCGCGTGTCACGTTAGGCGCCTTCTTGTAGGCTTCATAGACGCTGAGAAAGCGCGAGCTTTGGCCCTTGGCTTCGGCGACGACCTGCTCGCGGTAGCCTTCCGCAACCTGGAGAATCTGCGCCGCGCGACCGCGCGCGTCGGGAACAACGCGGTTGGCGTAGGTCTGAGCTTCGTTCTGCAAGCGCTCGAGGTCGGCGCGGGCTGCCTGCACGTCGCGGAACGAATCGATCACCTGCGACGGCGGATCGACCTTCTGCATTTGCACCTGCTGAATCAGGATACCGGAGCCGTAGCTGTCGAGCGTCTTCTGCATCAGTTCGAGCACAGCCGCCTCGATCGTGGTACGCGCGCCGGTGAGGATCGGCTGAATGGTGGAGCGGCCGATCAGATCGCGCATCGCGCTTTCGGCAACCGCCTTCACGGTACCTTCCGGATTCTGGATGTTGAACAGGAAGTTGCCGACGCCGTCAGGCTTGATGCGCCACAGCACGGTGAAATCCACATCGACGATATTCTCGTCGCCGGTCAGCATCAGGCTTTCTTCGGGAACGTCGCGAATGGTGGTGCCACCGCCACGGCGCGAATCGTCAACCACCCGCATGCCGATGCTCAGCGTCGAAACACGCAGCGCCTTGGGCAGCAGCACGGTTTCGATCGGGTAAGGCAGATGGTAGTTCAGGCCCGGCTGAACTGTGCGGACATGCTTGCCGAAACGCAGCACGACACCGAGTTCTTCGGACTGCACGCGGAAGAAGCCCGACAGCCCCCAGATCGCCAATGCGGCGACCAGAACGAGCGCGATGCCCATCCCGCTGAAGTTTCCTCCCGGCAGCATGGTCTGCAGCTTGTCCTGCCCACGGCGCAGAAGATCCTCAAGATCTGGCGGTCTCGGTCCCGGCGATTGCGGTCCGGAGCCCCAGGGACCTTTCGGACCAGAGCCCCAGGGGCCTCCGCCTTGATTCTTCCACGGCATCGTTAGTCTCCTCCGCGCGAAAGCTCGCGCTCCGCAAACTCAGCAGGCCTTATAGGGGACGCGCCCAGTCCTTACAACGCAGGACGCCAGCTCTGGAGAGCTATGGTGCGCGGCAAATTTGTCAATGCAAACATCACGATCGCGGTTAATGGCGCGATCTGCGGCACTATGAGACACGGGTATTAGCCATGACGCTTATATGTCACGTAGGAAAAATCGGCCGTATCGCCATCGGATTTGGCATGAGCTGTACGCCCCACTTGTTCCCATTCCACCGCATCAACCGGCTGCAGAAACGTGTCGCCTTCAGGCCTGGCGTGAACTTCGGTGATCTCCAGCCGGTCAGCCTTTTTCAACCATTGCGCAAAAATCTCGGCGCCGCCGATCACCATGATCTCAGTGACGAAACGCCGCAGCGCATCGCCCCGTGCGATGTCGTGCGCAGCATCGAGCGACGTTGCGACGACAATTCCCGGCACCTGAAAAGCCTTGTCACGCGTCACGACGATGTTGGTGCGGCCCGGCAGCGGACGGCCAATTGAGGCGAACGTCTTGCGGCCCATGATGACCGGCCGGTTCAGCGTGATCGCCTTGAAGCGCTTGAGATCGGATTTGAGATGCCACGGCATCGCGTTGTCGCGGCCGATGACGCCGTTTTCAGCGACAGCCACGACAAAAACGATTTGCGGATTTGAAACCGTCAGCACCGACGCGGTCACACTGCGACCTCAGCCTTGATGTGCGGATGCGGGTCGTAGTTCTCGAGCGTGAAGTCTTCGTAGCGGAACGAGAAGATATCCTTCACGTCGGGATTGATCTTCATGGTCGGCAACGGACGCGTGGGTCGCGTGAGTTGCAGCCGCGCCTGGTCGAGGTGGTTTGAATAAAGATGCGCATCGCCAAGCGAATGCACGAAATCGCCGGGCTTCAGGCCGGTGACCTGCGCCACCATCATTGTCAGCAGCGCATAGGACGCGATGTTGAACGGCACGCCGAGGAAGACATCCGCTGAACGCTGGTAGAGCTGGCAGGACAGCTTGCCCTTGGCGACATAAAACTGAAACAAGCAATGGCAGGGCGGCAGCGCCATCTTGTCGACTTCGGCCGGATTCCAGGCGCTCACAATCAGGCGTCGCGAGTCCGGATTTTTGCGGATCATCTCGATCAGGTTGGAAATCTGATCGATTGTGCCGCCGTCCTGAGCGGGCCATGAGCGCCACTGCGATCCGTAAACGGGGCCGAGATTGCCGTTTTCGTCCGCCCACTCATCCCAGATGCGGACGCCGTTGTCGTTCAAGTACTTGATATTGGTGTCGCCCGCCAGAAACCACAGCAGTTCATGGACGATCGATTTCAGATGAAGCTTCTTGGTGGTCAGCATCGGGAAACCCGACGCCAGATTAAACCGCATCTGATGGCCGAACACGGACAGCGTTCCGGTCCCGGTGCGGTCGGTCTTTTCCGCGCCGTCGCCGAGAATTCGTTCAAGCAGATCGTGATACTGGTTCATGGGGCCTGTTTAGCCTGCCGCACGCCGCGACTCGATTTAGTTCAGGCAACTATACCCCGAAAAATGAGGATCGGATCGCCCAACAGCAAGGGGCGGAACTCGCGTCCCGCCCCCGGCAAACTCAGGTTGTGTCAGCAGAATCTCAGTTTGAGAGCGGCTTCAGCACCGCCGACCATTTGGTGATCTCGCTGTCGACCAGCTTCTTCAGCGATTCCGGTGTACGCTCGGCAGGCTTCGGAATCACGCTGCCGAGATCGAGCAGCCGCTTGCGGACGCCTTCGTCGTCCAGCGCCTTGACCAGCGCGGCGTTGAGCTTGGCGACGATTGGCGCAGGTGTGCCCTTCGGCGCAAAAATCGCGTTCCAGGCCTGCGCCTGATATTCTGGCAAGCCGGCTTCAGCCGTGGTCGGCACGTCCGGCAGCGACGGGTTGCGTTCCGGCGTTGCCACCGCATAGGCCTTGATGGTGCCGCCCTTAACCTGCGGAACGGCGTTGACGATCTGGTCGCACATGTAATCGACCTGGCCGCCGACCAGCGCATTCATCGCAGGGCCGGTACCGTTGAACGGAACGCCAGTCGGGTTGATCTTGAGCACCGAATTCAACAGCTCACACGATGAATAGGATACCGAGCCGACGCCCGCGTGAGCCGCATTGAGCTTATCGGTGTTAGCCTTCACGTATGTGATGAACTCCTTGAGATCCTTCGGCGGGAAATCCTTGCGCGCGAGGATCAGGATCGGCGTGCCGGCGATCAGACCGACGGCCTCGAAATCCTTGGAGGGATGATAGGCGAGTTTCGGATAGAGCGGAACGGATGCCGCGTGCGTGCCCATGTGGCCGGTGATGAGCGTATAGCCATCGGGTGCGGCCTTCGAGGCGCGCGTCGATGCCGTGGTGCCACCGGCGCCGACCACGTTTTCGATGATGATCGTCTGGCCGAGAGTCTGCTGCATGTGACCCGTCACGATGCGCGCGATGACGTCGGTCGGGCCGCCGGCCGCGAACGGCACGATCATCGTGATGTTGCGCGTCGGATAATCCTGCGCCTGAGCCGGCCCGGTGACCGCGCCGGTAGCAGCAAGTGCAGCAATCCCGCAGGACGCCAGCATGCGCTTGAGCAAATTCATGAGGTTTCTCCCAGATAAACTCTTCTAATTACGAACGGGCTATTCCGTCCGGCAGTGTCAGCATGACCGGGTCAGCCGAGTCCATCCGACTTGCGGATAGACCCGGACTGCGCGGCGCGGCGCAACGCCGCACCACCTCTCCTAGTTTTCGGACTCGACGAAGACCTCGTCGCGCTTTTTGCGAAGCGATGGCAGCAGCGCCAGGATCAGCAAAAATGCTGCAATCGCCATCAAGGTCGCGGACAGCGGCCGGGTCAGGAACACCGTCCAGTCGCCACGCGAGATCAGCAGCGCGCGGCGGAGATTTTCTTCCATCAGCGGACCAAGCACCATGCCGAGCAGCATCGGGGCCGGCTCGAAATCATGCTTCACCAGCCAGTAGCCGACGAGACCGAAGGCCGCGGTCAGGACCACGTCCATCGGCGCGTTGTTCACCGAATAGATGCCGATGGCACAGAACACGACGATGCACGGGAACAGCAGCCGGTACGGCACCCGCAGCAGCCGCACCCAGATGCCGACCAGTGGCAGGTTGATGACCAGCAGCATCAGGTTGCCGATCCACATTGAGGCGATCATGCCCCAGACCAGTTCGGGCTGCTTCTGCATCACCTGCGGTCCCGGCACGATGCCGTGAATGGTCATTGCGCCGACCATCAGCGCCATCACCGCGTTGGGCGGAATGCCGAGCGTGAGCAGCGGAATGAACGAGGTCTGCGCCGCGGCGTTGTTGGCGCTTTCGGGAGCAGCAACGCCTTCGATGGCGCCTCGGCCGAAGCGTTCCGGATGCTTCGAGATTTTCTTCTCGAAGGTGTAGGCTGCAAACGACGCGATCACCGCGCCGCCGCCGGGCAGAATGCCGAGAATCGAACCAAGCACCGTGCCGCGCAAAACCGCTGGAGCCGAATCTTTCAGATCCTTCTTCGTCGGCATCAATCCGGAGATCTTCTGCTGAACCAGCGTGCGCTCCATTGCTGCGCCATGGTCCAGATTGCGAATAATTTCGGCGAAACCGAACAACCCCATCGCCACGGTCGCGAAGCCGAGACCGTCGGCGAGTTCCGGAACGTTGAACGACATGCGCGACGCGCCGGTTTCAATGTCGGACCCGACCATCGACAGCAGCACGCCAAAGGCAATCATCGCGATCGCCTTGAGCACCGAGCCTTTCGCCAGAACGACGGCGAAGATCAGGCCAAGCACCATCAGAGAAAAATATTCGGCGGGGCCGAACGCCAGCGCGAGTTTGGTCAGTGGCGCGCCCAGCAGCGCAATCAGGACGGTGGCGACGCAGCCCGCAAAGAACGAGCCAATCGCAGCGATGGCCAGCGCAGGTCCGGCGCGGCCCTGCTTGGCCATCTGGAAGCCGTCGAGTGCGGTGACCACCGAGCCCGCTTCACCCGGAATGTTGACCAGAATCGAGGTGGTCGAGCCGCCGTACTGCGCACCATAATAGATACCGGCGAGCATGATGAGCGCGCCGACCGGCGGCAATCCGAATGTGATCGGCAGCAACATGGCGACGGTCGCGATGGTGCCGATGCCGGGCAGCACGCCGACCAGCGTGCCGACCAGCGCGCCGATCAGACAGAGACCAAGATTGACGGGCGAAAACGCGACGCCGAAGCCGAGGGCAAGATTTGCAAAAATATCCATGATGCCCTCAGCGCAAAACGCGTGGGAAAAGATCGAGCGGCAGCCCGAGCGCATACGGGAACAGGAGCGCACATCCGATCGTCAGGCAGATCCCGACGATGACGGCTTCTTTCCATTTCGTCTCATCGCTTCCCATCGCGGCAATCATGAAGCTCACGAATGCCGAAACGACCAGACCGAGAGGACGGATCGCAACCGCGAAGGCCAGGATCGACAGCGTTACAAAGACAGGACCGCGAATGCCGTAACGCTGCAGCGGCGGCCCCTCGGCAAGAACACCTGTGAGGACAACGCCGGCACCGAGCGCCAGAAGAAGATAGGCGAACATCCGCGGCGCAGTGCCCGGACCGAACGAGAACCCTCGCATGCCTTGAAGATCGCTGGACGCCCACAGAGCGAACAGCGCGATCCCCATCAGGGCCAGGCCGCCGTAAAAGTCCTGCGGTCCCTTGATAAACCCGCGCGCGGGTTTTCCCGCAGCGCTGTCTGGCGCTTCACTCATCGTCATCATCCCCCCTCAAGTCACGAGCTTTAGCCCGGTCTATTCTTGTGGCGCAGGGTTCCACCCCTACACCCTTTGCTTATCTATTTTCGTCAGACGACGCCAGCAAAACCGAGGATGCCGCCCACAATGAGCATCCACAGCGGGTTGAGCCGGGTCGCCAATGCAAGCGCGGCTACGCCGACAATAGGGACCACTGCGGCCCATGTGCCACCGGTCGTTAATGCGAGGATGAAACCGCTGGCGCACATCAGCCCGATCGAAACTGGAACCAGCGCGGCCTGAAGGATCGCTGGCCAGATAGATTGGCTTGATCGCGTCAGCATGTTGCTAACGAAATAGGCAAGGACCGCGGACGGACCGCACATGGCGAATGTCGCAACCAGCGCACCCGCGATGCCGGCCACATGATCCGATTAGCGTCACGATCAATACATTTGGTCCCGGCGACAATTGTGCAATCGCGAACATATCCGCGAACTGCGCATCCGAGCGACATCTTGGCGAACGCCACAAACAGTTCAATCAGCCCCGGCCGTACGGGCGCTGCTGCATCAGAGGACTGGGGGATCGCTGAAGCGCTGTCAGGACGAATGGCCCGATTTAGAATGGCCCCCCGGAAATGGCCAACCGATATTCCGATGCGGCGCGCATGCGCTGGACGCAAATCGGGACGTTCCCCACCAAACCGAAAAGGCGGCACGGGACTCTCTCCACAAGGCGGAACACAGCCTTTTGCCATCAGGTTTCGCACCATATATGGAGGGTGGCGGTTCGCCTGCTATGGCCCCTCTAGGCAGGGTTCGGAGGCACCTGGCAACAGCAGCCTCCACTTCACTCTCATTGGACTGCATTGAATTTGTCAGTCGCATGCGTTGCGGCCCGTGAGAATATCTGCGATCTGCGCCGTGCGGATGCTGACCTGCGGGTCATGACCGGATAGCATGGATCAAACTGCGAGTCGGTACGTTCGAGTCTGGTCACTCCAGTTCGAATTCGACTGGCCACCTTTTACAGGACCACATGATGGCGACCGATCACATTCGTTACGATGTCCTCGCGCGCGACGCGCTGCGCGGCGTGCTGAAGCATGTGCTCGCGGATGCCGCCGAGCACGGACTTCCCGGCGAGCATCATTTCTACATCACGTTCCTGTCCAAGGCCGAAGGCGTGAAGATCTCCCCGCGCCTGCTGTCGCAGTATCCGCAGGAAATGACCGTCATTCTCCAGCACCAGTTCTGGGATCTGGTCGTCACGGATGACCGCTTCGAGGTCGGACTGTCGTTCAACGGGATTCCCGAGCGTCTCGTGATTCCCTTCAGCGCGATCAAGAGCTTCTTCGATCCGTCGGTGCAGTTCGGGCTGCAGTTCGAGCCGGTCGACGAACCAACCGCCGAAGCCGAAGCGCCGGTTGAAACACTGCCGGTTACGGCTGCACCGGAAACTCCAGCCGAAGCCGGCGACGAGCCGGTCAAGCAGGGCGAAGGCGCCGAAGTCGTGCGGCTTGATCGCTTTCGCAAAAAGTAATCAGCCTTTCGCTCCCTCATCTTGAAGCTTTTCTAAGTTCTGACACGCGTTTCCGCCGATGCGAGAGCGCGCGGCGGTTGCGTGCATCGGCTGTGAAGTCATAAACTTCAGTGTCCCCGCGAAGCATCGGAAAGCACTATGGCCGCTCAGAAGAAAACAACGCGCACCGAAACCGACACGTTCGGACCGATCGAAGTGCCGGGGGATCGCTACTGGGGCGCGCAAACCGAACGCTCGATACATAACTTCAAGATCGGTAACGAGCGGATGCCGATGCCGATCGTCCGCGCGCTCGCCATCGTCAAGCTCGCCGCAGCACAAACCAACCTTGAACTCGGCCTGCTCGATCAGCGCCGTACCCGCGCGATCGTGCGTGCGGCCCGCGAAGTCATCGACGGCAAGCTCGACGACAACTTCCCGCTGGTGGTCTGGCAGACCGGCTCGGGCACACAGTCCAACATGAACCTCAACGAAGTGATCGCCAACCGCGCCAGCGAACTGCTCGGCGGCGAGCCCGGCACCAAGAAACCGGTACATCCAAACGATCACGTCAATATGAGCCAGTCGTCCAACGACTCGTTTCCAACCGCGATGCATATCGCTGCTGCCGAGCACATCGCCCACGACCTGCTGCCCGCGCTGACCGGCCTGTTGAAAGCGTTGCGGCAAAAGGAGAAGGCCTTCGCCAAAATCGTCAAGATCGGCCGCACCCATACGCAGGACGCGACGCCGCTCACGCTCGGCCAGGAATTCTCCGGTTACGCTGCGCAGGTCGAGAGCGGGATCGTACGGGTGCGCACCGCGGCGAAGGACCTCTATCCGCTGGCGCAGGGCGGCACGGCGGTCGGCACCGGCCTCAACTCCAAGCCGCGATTTGCCAGGCTGTTCGCCAAACAGGTCGCCGCACTCACCAAGCTGCCGTTCACCAGCGCGCCGAACAAGTTCGAGGCGCTGGCGTCGAACGACGCCTATGTCTTCGTGCACGGCGCGATCAACTCCGTTGCAACCGGCCTGTTCAAGATCGCCAACGATATCCGCCTGCTCGGCTCGGGTCCCCGCTCCGGTCTCGGCGAACTGATTCTGCCGGAAAACGAGCCGGGCTCGTCGATCATGCCCGGCAAGGTCAATCCGACCCAGTGCGAAGCCATGACCATGGTGTGCTGCCAGATTTTCGGCAATCACACCGCAATCACCATCGCCGGCAGCCAGGGGCATTTCGAGCTCAACGTTTACAAGCCGGTGTTGGCGCACTGCATGCTGCAATCGATCCAGCTGATGGCCGACGCGACGCGTTCGCTTACCGAACACTGCATCGTCGGTATCCGCGCCGACGAAAAGCGGATCGATGAGTTAATGCGGCGCTCGCTGATGCTCGTAACGGCGCTGGCGCCCAAGATTGGTTACGACAATGCCGCGAAGGTCGCAAAAACCGCTCACGCGCGCGGCACGACATTGAAGGAAGAGGCAGTCCGTCTCGGCCTCGTCTCTGCCACCGAATTCGATCGGCTCGTGAAGCCGGAGAAAATGACGCATCCCGGTTAGTGCGAGCCATTCGCACACATTAACTCGTTGTAACGTTTCGGACATGTCGTCGCACCGCCCAAAGTCATGGGCCTATTGGCTACCCTCCACGCCGCAACGCATGCTAGCTTTTCACATCTGCCGCGCCGCATCAGCGCATCGAGAACGACTGACATTTTGAAACGGACTTGCATGAGCAACTCGCTCTGACGAGTCCCCAACAGGACGAAACGAAGCCGGCGTTAATCATGTGCCGCATCACTCGTTACAATTTGTCCTATCAATGAGGAGGGGTCATGGGCGATCTGGTCAACCTGAAGCAGGTCAGGAAGCGCATCGCGCGCGACGAAGCGGCGAAGCAGTCCGAGACCAATCGCGCCCGCTTCGGCCGCACCAAAAGCGAACGAAACCGTGATCAGCTCCAGGCGAAGCGCGCCAGCGACACACTCGATCAGCACCACATCGACGATCGGACGCCAGCATGAAATCGCCTGTCGTTAAGCGATCGATCGTCGTCGCCGGACACAAGACCAGCGTCAGCCTCGAGGAAGCCTTCTGGAATGGCATGAAGGAAATCGCATCGGTGAGAAGCCTCACCTTGTCCGAACTGGTGGGCGAGATTGATGGCGGCCGCCAGCAGGGCAATTTGTCCTCGGCTATCCGCCTGTTTGTACTGGACTATTTCCGTTCACGCTCGACACATCAGGCTGGAAACGGCAGCAGCCGTCTGCAGGCAGAAAGTCCGCATCCGTAATTCTCCGCATCGGACAGTTACGATCCTGACTCCACTGTAGGTTTTCGCACGAATACCGGCGCTAGCTGGTTTCAGTTACTATGTACCCGCGTCTCGNNTCGAGACCGGCTGCGGGGTGGCTGTATCCTGATCCATGCGGCCTGATCAGACATCGCGCCAATGGGCCAATCCTCATTGGCGAGATCGCGTCTCGCCGCGCTCGACCAAACGGGGGATCCTTTGATGCAGAACGACACCATCATACAGAACATGGACCGGACCGACGGCGGCCTCACGCGCAACGTGAGGGGATTCGCAGTGGTCAAGCGCTCCGTCGTCGTCGGCGGCCACAAGACCAGCGTCAGCCTCGAAGACGCCTTCTGGACCAGCCTGAAGGACATTGCCACGCGACGTGGCCTGCCGCTCTCGACCCAAATCGATGCCATCGATCGCGCGCGAAAGACCGCGAACCTGTCGTCCGCGATCAGGCTGTTCGTGCTGGATTACTTTCGCACCCGCGCCATCACGTCGGTGTTCATCGGTGAACGGCAGCCCTCGCCCAGCGCAGTACCCGTCTAGAAGGTTCCAGCCGGCGCGGCGGGTCGCGACTTCGGTACCCGCATGGCCCCCGGCGCCGGTCTGATGTCGATGGGCGGCGGCAACGGCTGCACCAGCGCGCCACCGCTCGGCGGACTTGGCGCAGGCGGATTTGGCGGCGGGCTCACCGCTGCAGGCGGACGCGGCACGGCAGGTGCGCTTGGCGCCGCCGTCTTCGCTGCCGGATTTTTCCGCCGTGGATCGCGGCTCGGAAGCTTCACTTCAGCCGGCGGAATGGGTTCGGCCGCCGGAAGTTCTTCGTCCCACAGTTCGTCCGTCTCCGGACCCGGCGCCACCCCACGCTCAAGCTGATCGAGCCGCCGCGTCTCACGATCGATGGCGCGCATTCCGAGCCACGACGACAACGCCGCAACATCGACCGCCCGCGACATCCCGTCGGGTGATCCATTCAGGTCGATACGAATCTCGGGACGTCCGTTGATCGGCCTGGTGGTCACCGGCGACATGATGGCCCGCAGATCGGCCTGATCTGCCAGCAGGTCATAACCACCCGCAATCGCAACGCGCGCGCGCTTGGCGTCGAGTGTCGCTGCCTCTACCCGCAACCGTCCGTCCTTGATGCTGAACGGAACTCGCGCCGACGGCACGGTCAGCGCGCCGCTGGCCAGAACAGGCTCAACGATCTCCCGCAGCTTGATATCGTCGGTCGCCTGCCCACCGTCGCTGGCCCGCATCGCAACCTCGAACGCGCGCGGGTCCAGCCCCGCGATACGCGCCTCCGTCAGCGTCAGCGTACCCGCGCCCGACAGCGCGCCTGTCAGGCCGGCGGCGCTACGGCCCTGCCCTGCGAGCGTCATTTGCAGCGCCACCCTGCCGTCCGGCATTGCGAGGCTGCGGTAACGAAGCGCCGCACCATCGACACCGGTGAGTTGCACGCGCGCATTGAAAGAGGTGCCCTGGGTGCCTTGGGTCGCTCCTGGCGCGGTCTGCCGCGCGTCGAGATCAATCACCGCCTCGCCGCCGCCAATGCCGCCTTTGGCGTCCTCCAGCACCAGCGACTGACCGTCGCCCTTGAAGGCCCCGCTGACAGGACGCAACTCTGTTCCACCGGGGAGAACTCCGCTCAGCGCCTGAAACGCCAGTTTTCCGCGCCAGCCGCGCAACCAGCCTCTATCGAGCGGTGCCGATGCGTCATGACCCGCTGCCCCAAATGCCAAGCCGGTCACCGTCGCAAGATCGAGCGTGTCGATGCCGATTTGGCCATCGACGCCGATCTCTTCGCCACGCGTCAGCACCAGCCGTCCGCGCACTCGCGAGCCACCTGCCGTGGCATCGAGATCGTCGAAGGTAAAAGTATTACCCGCCACACCTACGCGCGACGACAGCGCAACGCCGGGCGATGGCACACTCGCCGGCTTCAGATTGAACAGGGCAGCGAGGTCGGCGCGGCGCACCGCAACTTTCAACGCCGCCGTGGATTGATCCGCCCACGGATTGCCGGTGCCTTGAATGTCGCCATCAAGACCAGCGCCGGTCAACTTGGCTTTCAGCTGTAGTGGCGAACCCCAGACGCCGGTGACCGACGATTCGAATTGCGCAGGGCCATCGCCCGGCGAAACAATCCGGCCGAGCCCCAGCGATGCCACCATCGTTGCGGTCTGCTTCGCAGTCAGCATGGTTTCGAGCTTGAATTCGTTGGCTCGCAACGCCGCGAGATCAAACCCGCGTGCGAGATCGATGTTCGGTGTGCTCAGGGTAATCGTTCCCTCAAGCTGCGGCGCGTCAATGTTGAGCACAGCGTCTGCATCGGTGCGGCCGGAGCGATCTTTCGCCTTGCCGATCGTGGCGGCCATCAGCATCAGCGCGGGACCGGGCTCCGTCGCAATCGCTGCCAGTCGCTCAGCGAGCGCCGGGGCAAACGGCGAGATGAAACTTCCAACCCGCGCCAGCGATGATGACGATGCGTACAGCCCAAGATTGCCGCCACCTTTGGCGCGATCGAACGATCCTGTGGCGCTGATGGCAAGATCGCTGCTCGCATCGCCGATCTCAATCCGGTCGAGTGCGAATTTTGTGGGATCGTAGCTCAAACGGATAGCGGCGGGGCGAACCGTCTGTCCCGCCAGCACGGCGCTCTCAGCGTTAAGCGAGATCTGCGCCTCGTCCGGCCACGTGGATTGCGAGCTGGCGAGCATCCCTGCAAGCGACGACATCGCATCGACATCAAGGCTCGCCGCTTTCAGTGCCGCTTCCAGCCGCGTCTTGCCGTCGGCAATATTCGACAGTGTGATCCGGCCGTCGATCGCACCGCCGTTGATCTCGGCCTTCATTCCATCGAGCCCAATGCGATCCGCCGCGATGGTTGCTTCGCCGCGCAACCGCAACGGTTTCTGATTGCGATACGTCGCATCGCTGCGTCCCTGCAGCCACGTTGTCAGCACGTCCGGATCAGATGACTCGATAGTGACCGGTCCGGTGAAGCGGGCCGACGGTCCGGGTTCGGAGATCGTGCCACTCGCGGTAACCCGCGTCGCACCGGGGGCACGCGTTTCCAGTTTCGCAATGGTCCAGGACTTGTCGTCTGCACGCAATTCGGCGGCGACATTCTGCAAGGGGCGCCCGCCCAGTGCGATCTGGTCCGAACTCAATTCGATCTGAGCCGGAAGCGGCGACACCGGCAGCGACGTCACCATCGCGCGCAGCGCAGGGAGCAGCCGCAACGGCTCGGCGCTGGCGCCCTTCGCCAGCAGCCGGTCGACATCAAGCTGCCGCGCCGACAGCGCGAGACGCAGCAAAGGCGACAAACCGAACCGGATATCGCCGCCGCCAGTCAGCCGCAACGCGTTGTCATCAGGGCCGTAGGCGGCTTCGACCTGCTCAAACGCCGCCGACCGTGGATTGGCCTTCACCCGCGACGACAGCTTCCACCGCTGGCTGCCATCAATGGACTTCACGTCCGCCGGCCGCGCCAGCGTCAACGAGCCTTCGAATTTTGGCACCGTATTGTCGAATATCAGCGTGCCATCGAGATCGGCTAGCAGCGGACGCTCACCGGGCTCCGCGGTAAAGTGCACACGCGTGCCCTTGCCGTCGTTGCTTTGCCCCGACGAAATGCGATACGGCGTTCGCGCTCCAAGCAGCGTGAACGATCCTTCCCCACGCATGCTGCTTGCTAACGCACGCACGTCCCCGCTGAACTTGAGATCGTCGACCCGCAGCGTCGCGCCGCTTGACGCATCGTGAAGCGCAATCCGTCCCGCGACATTCATGCGGTCTATTGCCAGCGACCCAAGATTGAAGCGCCCAGCGGTGGAGGGCCACTGAAAACGGCCCTGACGGTCGAGGCCAAGATCAAGCGCGAAACCATCCAGCGACAATTCGGTGGCACGCCATTCGCCCCGCATCAGCGCACCGAGGCTGAACTCCACATCCAGCTTGCCGGCACGGATCTTGGCCGGATCATTGTCGCCGCCGACCGCAACATCGCGCAGCCGGAGCGTGGGCGTCGGCAGCAGCAGCGCGTCGAGCTTGCCGGTCACCGTCACCGGCGTTCCGATGACACGGGACGCCTCCGCCTCGAACTGCCGCCGAAATTGGCTCCAATCAACGAAATACGGCCCGACCAGCGCTGCGATCAGCGCAAGGATGAGAGCGATGGCCAGTCCGAGCAGCGTGGTCTGCAAGGTCTTTCCTCAGTGGGATCGGCCGATCTTGTGACGGCAGCAGCGCCTTATCGCATAGCAGCGCGATGGCGCACCGGATGGCACGAATATTGAACCTGTCGAGTAGTTCGAATACTAAATTTAACGCCCCCCGTTCACAACCCTGTAACCCGGTGAGCAACATGTCCGAAAAGCAGGTACGGCCAGCGGAACGAACGGGCGCCTCGCCCGAGGCGATCATCTCCCATTACGATATGGGCAACGACTTTTTCCGGCTCGTGCTCGATCCGGAGATGATCTACTCGTGCGCCCTGTTCAAGGGCGACGACGATCTCGCCACGGCACAGCGCCACAAGCTCGACCACCATATCGATGCAGCGGGCGCTGCGAACACTGCGCGGGTTCTCGACATCGGCTGCGGTTGGGGCGCGATGCTCCGGCGTCTGGTTGATCACGCAGGAGTCGCCCACGCGGTGGGGCTGACTCTCAGCCCGTCACAGGCCCGCTGGATCCGCGACGGGGCGAATCCGAAGATCGAGGTGCGTGAACAGGACTGGCGCGATCACAAGCCGGATCGCCGTTACGACGCGATCATTTCGGTCGGCGCCTTCGAGCATTTCGTCCAGAAGGGCCTCGATCCCGCAACCAAACTTGATGCTTATCGCGAATTCTTCGCCTATTGCGACAGCGTGCTAGTGACCGGCGGCAGACTGTCGCTGCAAACCATCGCCTATTCCGAGCGGCACAAGGTTCTGCCGTTGCTGGAGAAAACCTTTCCGGAAAGCGATCTGCCGCTGGAATGGGAACCAATCGCCGCCGCCGAAGGCCGTTTCAGCCTGATCGCCGCGCGCAACGATGCGGACCACTATTACCGGACGCTGCTGATGTGGGAGCAGAATCTGCTCGCCAATTATGACAGGGCTGTTGCTCTTGTCGGCGATGAACGGACGGCGGAGTTCCGCCGCTACCTGCGGCTGTCGGCCACCGGCTTCCGCATGGGCATGGTCAGCCTGATGCGCTTCAGCTTCCTGAAAAAATACTGATCGCCGCGATCAACTGAATCGGACGCTGATACTGCCGAGCGGGATACCCGAGACGGTCGTCGTCCACGTCTCGCCCGGCTTCACAGGCAGGGCGCGCGTCAGCGTGCCCGTTGTGACCATCTCCCCCGCCGTGAGACCCGGGTTCAAATCGTCTTTGGCCAGCACGCCCACGAAATGACGCAAGGCCGATAGCGGACCACCGAGCACATTGCGCGCATGGCCGCGATCCACGACTTCGCCGTTACAGCCGAGTTCCACGTCGAAGTTCGAAAGCTGGTCCAGCCATGCTGCGGAATCGCCGGAAATCCGATGCCGTTCACCGATCAGCATTGCGCCGTGCAGACCGAAAGCCGCCACCGTATCGGACGCCGCGAATTTCCAGTCAGGATAAATCGACTGCACGACCTCATAGCCAAGTGCCAGCCAATCAATGCAAGACAGAAGCTCGCGCTCGTCCATCGCCGCATCGGGCGCCGCCGACAGGCCGAATACGATCTCCGGCTCGATCCGTGGATCGGTCAGTTTCGTCAGGGAGGCAACCCCGCCGATGTCGGCCAGATTGCGAACCGTACGGTCATACATGTAGCCCCAGATAGGGCCGTCCACGTTGTACTGCGCCCAGATTGTGCTGTTGGTGAAACCGATTTTGCGGCCCAGCACCCTTTCACCCCGCGCCTCCCGCATCTGCCGGACGATGGGCGTGACCTTGTACGCTTCTTCGAGGCCGAAACTCGGATCGCGTGACGAGAACGGGACAATCTGGCGGCCCTGACCGAGCACCGACAGCGCCTCGGTGGCGATACTCGTCGCGTCCAAAGCAGCAGTCGTAGTCATGACGGCAGGATCTTGCCGGGATTGAGGATGTTGTGCGGATCGAGGGCTGCTTTGAGCGCACGCATGGCCGCGACTGCCTCCGGTCCAAGTTCCGCCTCAAGATACTTCTGCTTGCCCTGGCCGATGCCATGCTCGCCCGTACAGGTGCCGTCCATCTCCTGCGCCCGCTCCACCAGCCGATGCAGGAAACCTTCAGCACGCTGCATCTCGTCTGGATCGTTGACATCGCAGAGCAGCGAGCAATGGAAATTACCGTCGCCGACATGGCCGACAATCGGCGAGATCAGGCCGACCGTCGCCAGATCCTTCTCGGTCTCGACCACGCACTCGGCCAGCCGCGAGATCGGCACGCAGACGTCTGTCGCCACCGCCTGCGCGCCGGGGCGAAGCCCGCGTACCGCCCAGTAGGCATCATGCCTCGCCTGCCACAGCCGCGTGCGGTCTTCCTGCCGCGTGGTCCACTCGAACGATCCGCCACCGCATTCGGCAGCGATCTCGCCGAACATTCGCGACTGCTCAGCGACATCGGCTTCTGTGCCGTGGAATTCGAGCAGCAGCAGCGGTGTTTCGGGCAGCGACAGCTTTGAATAAGCGTTGCAGGCCTTAACCTGCGCGGCGTTCAACAATTCGATGCGCGCCAACGGGATGCCGGTCTGAATGGCGAGAATGGTCGCGTTGCAGGCGCCCTGCACGCTCGTGAATGAGCATGACCCGGCAGCAATGGACTGCGGAATACCGCGCAGTTTGATCGTCAGTTCGGAAATGATTCCGAGCGTGCCTTCGGCGCCGACGAACAGGTGCGTGAGATCGTAACCGGCCGAGGACTTCTTGGCGCGCGTGCCGGTGGTGATGATCTCGCCGTCGGCGCGCACGACCTTTAGTGCAAGAATGTTGTCGCGCATGGTGCCGTAGCGCACTGCGTTAGTGCCGGACGCGCGGGTCGAGGCCATGCCGCCGATGGAGGCGTCCGCACCCGGATCAATCGGGAAGAACAGCCCCTGATCGCGCAGATGTTCGTTGAGCGCCTTGCGAGTCACGCCCGGCTCGATCACGCAGTCGAGATCGTCGGCATGCACGGCGAGAATGCGGTTCATTTCGCGCAGATCGATACAGGTCCCGCCTGCGGGCGCGTTGACCTGCCCTTCGAGTGAAGTGCCGGTGCCGAATGGAATCACCGGCACGCGATGCCTCGCGCAAATCCGCACCACGTCCTGAATGTCCTCGGTGGTTCGCGCCATAATCACAGCATCCGGCGGCTGCATCGGCAACCAGGTGGTGGTATGCGCGTGCTGCTCGCGCACCGCCTGCGACGTAATCAGATTATTGCCGAACCGCGCGGCAAGCGCCTCGATCGCGCTCGAAAGCGCAGACGGTGCCGGACGTGTCAGGGCTGCATTGGAAAAGGCCACGGTCGCTCGTTTCATTTATGCTGGTGTGGCGCGAAGCGTGGCAAAGGATGTATAGCGGGTCAAGAGATCAGGCTCAGTGAACCGGGAATTGAGATGACATCAAGCACGCTTCCGAAAAACAATGCGCCGCAACATATAGCTGCGCCGTTCCTGACCACGGTGATGCAGATTGAGCCGCAGTGGATCGACTACAACGGCCATCTCAACATGGCGTATTACAATGTCCTGTTCGACCGCGGCATCGACCAGATGTGGCTCGAACTCGGCATCGGCCCGGAATACATGAAACAGCGTCACAGCTCGACATTCACAGCTGAGGCGCACGTCCGCTATGTGCGCGAGGTGCATCTGGGCGATCCGGTGCAGGTATCGGTTTATCTGATCGCCGCTGACGAGAAACGCATCCACACATTCGAAGAACTGCGCCACGCTACCGAGGGCTGGATTTCAGCCACATCCGAGAACATGACCCTTCACGTTGACATGAATGCACGGAAAACCGCGCCATTTCCACCGGACATTGCCGCGCGCATTCGTGAAGTCGCCGCGGCCCATGGCGCAGTGCCGCGCCCCGATGGCATCGGCCGGCGCATCGCCATGCCGGTCAAATGATGCTGTCGCGGCGCCGCTAACCTTGAGGGATTACGGGCCGCTGCTGCGGCGCGCCAAACCCACCACGGCAGAAATCAGGAACAGGATGAGCGCCACGAAAAACACGATCTTGGCGATTTCGATCGACGCACCTGCAATACCGCCGAAGCCCAGAAGGCCCGCGACCAGCGCGATAATCAGAAATGTAACCACCCAACTCATCATGACACGCTCCTGTGTTTCGTATGGGAGCGGCGTCACACTCGGTGCGCGCCCCTGATGCAAAACCAATCCTGCACCAGAATGAAAGTTCCCGGCTCTGCAGGCCCCCAAAACCCGAAAAATCGCATACTGGACGGAACAAAATCCGCCGATCTCGGCATGTTTGGGGCCGCATGAGCCTGGGAAAACAAACCTGTCCGGCAGGCCTAATCGTGCCTATATGTCCCCAATCCTGATATGAAGCCTCCCCTTCCCGGCGTCCCGGTGTCATCGTGGGCCGCAAAGACGAATCGCATGACTGAGCCCAAGAAATTGCCTCCTCTTGACCTGCCGAGCTACCAGCCTGCCGCTGGCGGCATCGCTGCGCGCGCGCGTGCGGCCGCCGGGCCGCAGTATCTGGCCGGGCTCAATCCCGAACAGCGCGACGCGGTCGAAACACTCGACGGGCCGGTTCTGGTCCTGGCCGGCGCGGGCACCGGCAAGACACGCGTGCTGACCTCGCGCATTGCGCATATTCTCTCAACGGGCCGTGCGCGGCCTCATGAGATCCTTTCCGTCACCTTCACGAACAAGGCGGCGCGCGAGATGAAGCATCGCCTCGGCCAGATGCTCGGCCAGGCGGTTGAGGGCATGCCGTGGCTCGGCACCTTCCACTCCATCGGTGGACGGATTCTGCGCTATCACGCCGAACTGGTGCAGTTGAAATCCAACTTCACTGTGCTGGATGTCGATGATCAGATCCGTCTCCTGAAGCAGCTGCTGCAGGCCGAAAATATCGACGACAAGCGATGGCCGGCGCGGATGCTGGCCGGTCTGATCGACGGCTGGAAGAACCGCGGACTGACGCCATCGCAGGTTCCTGCCGGCGAAGCCGCCGTGTTCGGAAACGGCAAGGGCGGCAAGCTTTATACGACCTATCAAGAGCGGCTGAAGATTCTCAACGCCGCGGACTTCGGCGACCTGCTGCTGGAAAACATCCGGCTGTTCCGCGAGCATCCTGACGTGCTGCGGCAGTATCAGAGTCGTTTCAGATACATTCTGGTGGACGAGTATCAAGACACCAACGTCGCGCAATATCTCTGGCTACGGTTGCTGGCGCAGGCGCCATCCAAGCAATTGATGGCTGGTCCGGGCGCCGTGCAACAAACCGCTGATGAAGAACCGGACACTCCGAGCCTGACTGTCGCCACGCCGAAGAATATCTGCTGCGTCGGCGACGACGACCAGTCGATCTACGGCTGGCGCGGCGCGGAGGTCGACAACATCCTGCGCTTCGAACATGACTTCCCCGGCGCGAAGGTTATTCGCCTCGAGCGCAACTATCGTTCGACGGGACATATCCTCGCCGCCGCCTCCCATCTGATCGCGTACAACGAAGGCCGCCTAGGCAAGACACTCCGCACCGAGGACGAGGACGGCGAAAAAGTCACCGTCACCGGCGCATGGGACTCCGAAGAAGAGGCCCGCGGCATCGGCGAGGAGATCGAGCAGCTTCAGCGCTCAGGCCAGAAGCTCAACGAGATCGCCATTCTGGTGCGCGCGTCGTTCCAGATGCGTGAGTTCGAAGACCGTTTCGTCACCCTCGGCCTGAATTATCGCGTGATCGGCGGACCGCGGTTCTACGAACGGGCGGAAATCCGCGACGCGCTGGCCTATCTGCGCGTCATCAATTCACCGGCCGACGATCTCGCCTTCGAGCGCATCGTCAACACGCCAAAGCGCGGCCTTGGCGACGCCACCGTGCAGATGCTGCACGACATCGCGCGCAAGCGGCGCATCCCGCTGACCGAAGCCGCGCGGTCCGTGATCGAGACCGACGAATTGAAGCCGAAGGCGCGCGGCAGCCTGCGCGATGTCATGGCCAATTTCGACCGCTGGCGCGTTCAACGCGACATCGTCTCACATACGCAACTGGCCGAGATTGTTCTCGACGAGTCGGGCTACACCGAGATGTGGCAGAAGGACAGATCCGCGGACGCCGCGGGGCGGCTCGACAACCTGAAAGAACTCGTACGCTCGATGGAAGAGTTTGAAAACCTGCAGGGTTTCCTCGAACACATCTCGCTGGTGATGGACCGCGAAGGCAGCGCCGATGACGACGCGGTTTCACTGATGACGCTGCATTCCGCCAAGGGGCTGGAATTCAACAACGTGTTTCTGCCCGGCTGGGAGGAAGGCCTGTTTCCGAGCCAGCGCACACTCGATGAACAGGGCCGCGCCGGCCTCGAAGAAGAACGGCGCCTCGCCCACGTCGGCATCACGCGCGCGCGCAAACGCGCCATGCTCTATTTCGCCACCAACCGGCGCATCCACGGCTCGTGGACGACGACCATTCCGTCGCGCTTCCTCGACGAATTGCCGGCCGCCAATGTCGAGATCACCGAGTCCAAAGGCGGCTCTGGATGGGGCGGCTCGGGCGGCTACGGCACATCGCGTTTCGACAAGGTGGAATCCTTCGGCTCGACCTATTCGACGCCGGGCTGGCAGCGCGCGCAGGCCAATCGCGCCCGCAACGGCGGCGGCGGCTTCGATGAAACCGGTGCACGATACGATTCCAGCTCGCGCGGCAGCTTCAACCGCAAGCCGACGGTGATCGAGGGCGAACTGATCGCCAAATCCACCGGCACCAATTCGGACTTCTCGCCCGGCGATCGGGTGTTTCACCAAAAGTTCGGCTACGGCCGCGTAGCCAAGGTGGACGGCAACAAGCTCACCATCGCCTTTGAAAAGGCCGGTGAAAAGAAGGTGGTCGACAGCTTCGTGACGCGCGCGTAGATAAAATATCTCTGTGGACAGCACGCTTAACGTCGGTCGAGTGACATTAGTGTCCGTAGTCGCCTCGAATCAAAAAAGGTGACTCATGCTGACCAACAGCCGCGACATCATACGCCGCCTGCAAAAGGAAGGCTGGTCGCTGGAACGCGTCACGGGCTCGCATCACGTCTTTAAGAACCCCTTTTCCGGCGAGACGGTGGTTGTTCCCCATCCCAAGAAGGACTTGGGAAAAGGTCTTGTCCATGCCATTTATAAGAGCGCAGGCTGGAAACCTGACTGAGGCTTGGCATGACCCACTATATTGCCATTATTGAGGATGCAGGACCGGACCACGCCGTCGGCGTCTGGTTTCCGGACCTTCCCGGCTGCTTTTCCGCCGGCGACGACATCGATCAGGCCCTCCTCAATGCGCCCGAAGCACTGGAGCTCTATGCTGAAGGCCAGATCGCGGAAGGCAGAGCGCTGCCCACGCCTCGCACATTGACTGAACTCAGAAATGATCCGTCCGTAGCCGATGACATCAAGACCTACATGGTCGCGGTCATAGAATTACCTACGCGTGCGCACGCAGCCGAATAGGCGATATGCGTTGCGCCAAGGGGCCGGGACCACTATGTCCATGCTCCCGCCTCTGCAGATTGCGCTCATGTCTCCCATCATCTCTGTCTCGAACGTCTCAAAGACCTATCCGTCCGGTCTTGCTGCGCTGAAGAATATCAATCTCGATATTCGCCGCGGCGAGATCTTCGCGTTGCTCGGTCCGAACGGCGCCGGTAAGACCACACTGATCAGCGTGATCTGTGGCCTCGCTGTGCAGACCGAAGGCACGGTGACGGTGGATGGACATGACATCGTCAAGGACTACCGCGCCGCACGCTCGCTGATCGGACTGGTGCCCCAGGAACTGCATACCGACGCGTGGGAAAGCCCGTGGTCCACCGCCTCGTTCAGCCGGGGCCTGTTCGGCAAGCCGAAGAACCAAGCGCATATCGAAAAGGTGCTGAAGGATCTGTCGCTGTGGGACAAGCGAAAGAGCCAGATCATCACCCTCTCCGGCGGCATGAAACGCCGCGTGATGATCGCGAAGGCGCTGGCGCATGAACCGCAGATTCTGTTTCTCGATGAGCCCACAGCTGGAGTCGATGTCGAGTTGCGCAAGGCGATGTGGGAGGTCGTGCGCGGCCTGCGCGACGCCGGCGTCACCATCATTCTGACCACGCACTACATCGAGGAAGCCGAGGAGATGGCCGACCGCGTCGGTGTCATCAACAAGGGCGAGATCGTGCTGGTCGAAGAAAAGGCCAAGCTGATGCAGAAGCTCGGCAGAAAGCAGCTCAAGCTGCATCTGCAATCGAAGCTCACAGAAATTCCTGCGGCCCTTGCAGCCCATCACCTCGAACTGTCACCGGGCGGCGAGGAACTGGTTTACACCTACGACACCAAGGGCGAACGCACCGGCATCACCGCCCTGCTGAACGATCTCAATCAGGCCGGCGTCCGCTTCAACGATCTCAATACAACGCAAAGCTCGCTGGAGGAAATCTTCGTCAGCCTGGTGCATCGAGCATGATCCGGAAGAGAACAGCGCAATGAACTTTCACGCGATCGGCGCCATCTACAAATTCGAAATGGCGCGTACCTTCCGCACGCTGCTGCAGAGCGTCGTCTCGCCGGTGATTTCGACATCGCTGTATTTCGTGGTGTTCGGCGCGGCCATCGGTTCGCGCATTACCGAGATCGACGGCATCAGCTACGGCACCTTCATCGTGCCGGGCTTGATTATGCTGTCGTTGCTGACGCAAAGTATCGCCAACGCGTCATTCGGAATCTATTTTCCGAAATTCTCAGGTACCATTTATGAGTTGCTGTCCGCGCCGGTCTCGGCGTTCGAGGCCGTAGTCGGTTACGTCGGCGCGGCCGCAACCAAGTCGATCATCCTCGGCCTCATCATTCTTGCCACCGCAGGCCTTTTCGTGCCGTTGAAGATTGCGCATCCATTCCTGATGCTGACCTTCCTCGTGCTGACATCGGTAACCTTCAGCCTGTTCGGGTTCATCATCGGCATCTGGGCCGATGGCTTCGAGAAACTACAGGTGATCCCGCTGCTGGTGATCACACCGCTGACGTTTCTGGGCGGCAGCTTCTATTCGATCCACATGCTGCCGCCGATCTGGCAGACCGTGACGCTGTTCAACCCGGTTGTGTATCTGGTCAGCGGCTTCCGCTGGAGCTTCTTCGAGATCGCAGACGTCAGCGTGGCCGTCAGTCTCGGCATGACGCTGGGCTTTCTCGCGCTGTGCATGATCGTGGTGTGGTGGATCTTCAAGACCGGCTACCGGCTGAAGACCTGACGCCAGACACACGCCCGGCAAGCGGGCGTGTGGACATGGCCGTGCCCGTTCAGTTCGGGCGCCAGTTTCCATTGCTATCATAGTATCCGCTGGGCCCGCTGCCGGGCGGCGGTGGCACAGCCATTGGCTGCACCGCCCGCGCAGCGCCATCCCCGATCACGCCAAGCGTACCGGCAACCGCACCCACGCCAGCACCGAGTGCGCCGCCGACCAATCCTCCGACCGGTCCGGCTGCAGTTTTCCCCTGATATGTCCCTTGCGCGGCGCCGCTGATGGCGCCGTTGATGGGATCCTGCTGTTGCGCGGCGGCAGGCGTCGCGAAAAGAGCCAGCGCCGCTGCGGCACAGGCAAGACCCGAAATGGACATGAACGAAGCTGCAATCTTCATGTGAGAAAACCTCCCTGCCCGGCCGAATCCCGGCCCCGCCTCGAAGCAAATCAGCACCTGAGGTTGCGTCAGGTTCGCGGGAAATACAATCCGCGACAGCCATGCATCTGCAGCGTTTCTCATCTCATTAAAATTGCGGCTACCCACCCGCACAACGACAAAAGTGGCGCATCCGTTTCAGGATACGCGATTTGAATGTCTGCCGCCGGCTGGTTAGCGATAGTGCTTGTGGCGGTAATGACGATGACGGTAGCTGCGGCGGTTGTCGATGCCGAGCACACCGTTCACGCCTCCGACGACGCCGCCGACACCGGCTCCGACTGCCCCGCCGACAGCACCACCGACCGGCCCTGCCGCGCGGTTGCCCCGGTAGGAGCCTTCCGCCGCGCCGCCTTCCATGCCTCTGATGACGCCTTGCGCATGCGCCGCGACCGGCAACGCCAGGACAGCCAGCGCCGCCGCGACAAACGTGAAGCGGCGGTACGCCGCGGTGGATCTGAACAGGGCCTCAGTCTTCATTACGGGAAATCTCCATAAGCCTCTTATCGTCACCTTCTGTAACGTCCCGGCACGGAGAAGGTTGCGTCAAGTTTGGCGAAAACACGTCACAAACAAGCACCGTTCACGAAACTGTATGGCCGCCTCCATCAACCTTAAGACGAAGACGCTGTTAAAACGGCCGCTTTCCATGCTTTATTGAGAGCGAAGGGCAGAGACGAGGCGAGTGTCATGCGTGCAATACTGATTTCGGTGACCGGTTTGATGCTGCTCTACGGCAGCGCGCAGGCTGCGGTCTCCATCCTGGTCAACAAAGACACGCAGCAGATGACCGTCTCGGTCGATGGCGCGACGCGCTACACGTGGCCTGTCTCCAGCGGCAATCCCTCGCACGAAACGCCGAACGGCAGCTTCAAGACCTTTCGCATGGAGGAGGATCACTATTCGAAGGAATTCGATGAAGCTCCGATGCCGAATGCGATCTTCTTCACCAAGCAAGGCCATGCCATTCACGGCACCGACGCCGTCGGACGTCTCGGCAGCCCCGCCTCGCATGGCTGCGTGCGGCTGTCGCGCGCCAACGCGCTGAAGCTGTGGGATCTGGTCAAGACCGAGGGCCTGCTCAACACCACCGTCACCCTGACAGGATCGTCGCGGGTTGCACTCGCGCGGAATCCCAGGACACGCACCACCGTTGCGCGTGGCGATGCTGACGGGATCGGCGAGCCGGTGCAGATCGCGCCGCAGACCGGATATGGCGAGGACCTCAACGCCAACACGCGTTCGCGCCAGTTCTCGCAGGATCGCGTCTACCGCGATCAGACTTATGCGCAGGACCAAGCTTACTACGGAGCCGCCGACGCAGGCCCGATGCAGCGTCGCATTTATCAGAACAGCTACGGCTATCAGAACGGTTATGGCTACGGTTACCAGCCGCGGCCGAGGTATCAATCACCGCGCGGCGGCTATTACTACTACGCGGATTGACGCCCTGGTTACTCGTCCGGAGTTCTGAGCCGCCGCCACACCGCGCCGAGCACGTTGGAATAATCGTCGGTCCAGACCCGCTGGCCTTCAGTGGCCTCCTTTAGCACCCACTTTTCGTCCGACGATATCTTGCCGACGTCGGCTTCCTCGCGGGCCGAGATCACGACCTCAGTCGTGAAAATGTATTCGTTGTCGCGTCCGGAATCCTCGTTAAAGACCCAGCTCTTCAGGTCATTCTCCTCGGCGATCCCGACGACCACGCTTGCCAGTTCGAGGTGGCGGTTGGAGACATGCATCAGCACCGCGCCCTGCGGCGCAAGCTTCTCTTTGTAGATGGCCATCGCCTCTTCAGTCGCGAGGTGGATCGGAATTGCATCCGACGAATAGGCATCGACGATGATCAGATCGTAAGCCCCATCCTTCTCCTTGGCGAAGGTGAGCCGCGCGTCGCCGATCACCGGCTTCATATTGGGTTCGCAGGCACTCACGAAAGTGAAATACTTCGGATCGCGCGCGGTATCGACCATGGTCTGATCGATCTCGAAAAATTTCCATTCTTCGCCCGGCTTCGACTGGCAGGCGAGCGTGCCAGCGCCGAGACCGATCACCGCGACGCGGATCGGGCCGCCCTTGCGTTCGCGGATCGCCGCAATGGCGCGGCCGATACCGCCATTGTCCTGATAGTAGGTGATCGGCTCGGGGCGCCCCTTGATCGGTGTGCCGTCGTCATTCAGGAACCTTTCCGCGCCGTGGATCGTCGTGCCATGCATCAGCACATGATACCGGCCGTTCGAGGTCACCACGATCTTATGAACGCCGAAGAAGCTGCGCACCGTTTCCACGCGGCCCTCGTCGGCGGGGTAGACGCGGATCAGAATCAACCCAAGCACAACGAGCACCGCCATGCTCCAGCGATCGATTCTCCACAACACCGCCAGCACCATCATGACGCAGGCGAAGCCTGCGACCATCCAAATCCTCTTGGCTTCCAGGAAGGAAGTGACAGATCCCTGTCGGTAAGCAAGCCCGATAAGGACAAGTCCGGCGACGACCGCAACCAGCCAGAGTCCGAATCCGCCGCGAACTGCGGATGTCCCCGCTGGGCGACAAAGCGCCGCCAGCGCCAGCAGGATCGGGTACTCCGCGATCCACGAGAATGTGTAAGGCGCAATCAGGCCCGCGAACAAGCCGCCGACCATGCCGCCGAACGACAATGCAACATAAAAACCGGTGAGATGGCGCGCGGCAGGCCGCGTCCGCGCGAGTTCGCCGTGACAGGCCATGGCGATAACGAAGAAACACACCAGATGACCGCCGAGCGTCGCCAGCAGGTTCTGTTCGCCGCCGACCACAAGCAGCAACATGACACCAGCAATGGCGAACGGCTGCAGCATCAACATGAGGCGATGCGGCAGCAGCGGCCGCGACTGGAACACCAGCACCCATGTCAACAGGTACAGCGACAACGGCAACACCCACAGCAGCGGTGCTGCCGCAACGTCGGTCGAGATATGCGCGGTCACCGCGATCAGCAGACCGGACGGCACCGCCGCAAGGAAAATCCAGCGCAGCCGCATCATCCACGCTGGCGCCGGCGCATCGCCCTCGCCGACACTGATTGCTTCAACGGTCATCGGCGGCGAGCGCAACAGCATTACGCCGCATGCCGCGATCAGAACGATCAGCAATGCGTAACCGCTGGTCCAGATCAGGTTCTGGGTCCGCAGCGAGAACATCGGCTCGAGCAGCACCGGATAGGACAGCAGCGCGAGGAAGCTTCCAATGTTCGAAGACGCATAAAGAAAATACGGATCGGGACCGTCGGGATGCCCGGTACGGACGAACCACGCCTGCAGCATCGGATTGTTGGCGGCGAGCGCAAAAAACGGGAGGCCGATCGAAACCGCAAACAGGCCGAGCAGCCAGAACGCATAGCCGCTTGCGGGTGGCTCGCCCCACCCGCTGGCAATCGACAGCGGCAATGTGAGCAGCGCGGCAGTCAGCAGCACGAGATGGATGACCACGGGAGCAGTGCGGCTTTTCAGCGTCATCAGGTAGTGGGCGTAGGCGTAACCGCCGAGCAGCAGCGACTGGAAGAACACCATCGCCACCGACCACACC
>CDFE01034497.1:0-15246 GCA_000826465.1 Acanthamoeba mauritaniensis | reverse complement strand
CAGCGGCTGCACCGAAAACAGCAGCAACGCACTGGTGAAGATCGCAGCGGTATAGACCACCAGCACAAGTATGTTTCTCGCGCCGGACTGGCTCGCGGTATCAGACGGCACTGAAATCATGGAAGCTCCGGAATAGATTCCGGCAAATTACCGGAGGCTAGTGTCCCGAATCCGACGTTCGCTTGGCTTTGCGGCACCTTCCGCGCGAACGTCGGATTCGAAAGGACACTAGCAAATTATGATTTTAGTGATCCTTCGATTCTGACATTCGTAAAAGATGCCCGCGAAAGATATAATACGAATGTCAGAATCGGATCACTAGCGGAGTGGAGCATAGCGGCCAAAGGCGAGCAATAACATGCGCGTGACAGAAATCACTCGCGCGTGACGCTACCCGCGATTATGACTGGGTCATGTCAGATTACGATGCACTCATTGTCGGCGCAGGCCATAACGGCCTGACCTGCGCGGCCTATCTCGCAATGCGTGGCCTGCGCGTGAAGGTGGTTGATCGCCGCAGGGTGATCGGCGGCGCGGCCGTGACCGAAGAGTTTCATCCGGGGTTCCGCAATTCGGTAGCCGCCTACACGGTGAGCCTGCTCAACCCGAAGGTGATCGCGGATCTCGGCCTGCATCACCACGGCCTGCGGATCGTGGAGCGCCGCGCGCAGAATTTCCTGCCGGCACCGGACGGCCGCTACCTGCTGACCGGTGACGGCCGGACGCATCAATCGATCGCGAAGTTCAGCGAGCGCGACGCGCTGGCGATCGACGATTTCAACCGCGAACTGGAGACGATCGCGGATGTGCTGCGCAAGTTCGTGCTGCGCGCACCGCCGAACGTGGTCGAAGGGTTTGGCCTTCACGCCATGCGCGAGGCGTTCAACGCGTTGGCGAGCGGCAATATCCTGCGCGGGCTGACGCTGGAGAGCCAGCGTACCTTGCTTGACCTGTTCACGCGATCCGCCGGCGATATGCTCGACGACGTCTTTGAAAGCGATCTGGTCAAGGCCCTGTTCGGCTTCGACGCCATCGTCGGCAACTATGCCAGCCCCTACGCGGCAGGCTCGGCCTACGTCATGCTTCATCATGCGTTCGGCGAAGTGAACGGCCGGAAGGGGTTGTGGGGCCATGCCATTGGAGGGATGGGTGCAATCACGCAGGCAATGGCAGCCGCAGCCCGTGCCCATGGCGCGGAGATCGAGACGGGTGCTGGTGTGCGCGAAGTCATCATCGACGGCGACCGGGCCGCCGGAGCCGTTCTCGACAACGGCGAGTCGGTGCGCGCGCGCTTCGTCGTCTCCAGCGTCAATCCGAAACTGCTCTACACGCAACTGATCCCGGCGGACGCACTGCCAAAACCCTTCCTCGACCGCATCACGAACTGGCGCAACGGGTCCGGCACCTTCCGGATGAACGTCGCCCTGTCGGCGCTGCCGTCGTTCAAGGCACTACCGGGTGAAGGTGATCACCTAACCGCGGGGATCATCCTGGCGCCCAGCCTCGGCTACATGGACCGCGCCTGGCTCGATGCCCGCGAGCACGGCTGGAGCCGCGCGCCGGTGATCGAAGTCCTGATCCCCTCCACCCTCGACGACTCGCTGGCGCCGCCGGGCCGGCATGTCGCCAGCCTGTTCTGCCAGCACGTCGCTCCGCAACTGCCGGACGGCCGCTCATGGGACGACCATCGTGACGAGGTTGCGGACCTGATGATCGCCACCGTGGATCGCTACGCGCCGGGGTTCGCCCGCAGTGTCATCGGGCGGCAGGTGCTGTCGCCGCTCGATCTCGAGCGCGATTTCGGACTGCTCGGAGGCGACATTTTCCATGGCGCCCTGTCGCTCAACCAGTTGTTTTCGGCGCGGCCGATGCTGGGTCATGCGGGGTATCGCGGGCCGCTCAAGGGGCTCTATCACTGTGGTTCCGGCGCGCATCCCGGCGGCGGCGTCACCGGCGCCCCGGGCCACAATGCGGCGCAGATTATTCTCAAGGATCATCAGGGAATCTTCACCTGAACCGAAAGCGAAACGGCCACGAACGGCTGTTGAGGAGCTGTGGATAATCCTGTGGATAATCTGTGGATTTTCGTTTGGTTAAAGCTTCACTAACAAGTGGAAAACCGCAGTTAACAAACTGTGAAGAACTGGTGTCCAACCAGTCAGTAACCTGTGGACAGGCTGTGGGGAAATGGGCGATGCAGTCAGCGATTTCAGCCATTTGGACCAGCCAGTGAATTTACCGCCCCCCTCGCCCGCGACCCAAGCCACCTTCGCCATCGGCGATGAGCGCACGGCCAGCCGCGTTGTGGATATCATCACCGAAAGCTATCCGAGCCACGACCTGGCGATTGCGGCGTTCGAGGCGCCCGGTGGACGCTGGGACGTTACGATGCATTTCGCCGAGGCCCCGGACGAAGACGTCATCCGTGCGCTGGTGACCGATACGGCGGGGGAAGCGGCGGCTAGATCCATCGTGTTCAGCAAGGTCGAAACCAAGGACTGGGTGAAGGCCAGCCTCGCCGATCTCGTGCCGGTCAGCGCCGGACGTTTTGTCGTCCACGGCAGCCATGATCGGGACCGGGTCCCGGTCAATAAACTTGGCATCGAGATTGAGGCCGCGCTGGCCTTCGGCACCGGCCATCACGGCACCACGCGCGGCTGCCTCCTGCTGCTCGATCAGGTGCTGCACCAGCGCACACCCAAGCGTGTCCTTGACCTCGGCTCAGGGACCGGAGTCCTTGCCATCGCCGCCGCCAAGGCGCTCCGGCGGCGCGTGCTGGCAAGCGACATCGATCCACGTTCAGTGGTCGTGGCGCGCGAGAACGCGCATCTCAATGGCGTCGGAAATCTGGTCCAAGCCGTCCACGCGACCGGATTTCAGTCGCCGCATTTTGCCGCCAACGGCCCGTTCGGGCTGGTGCTGGCCAATATTCTCGCCAACCCGCTGCGGCAGCTTGCGCCCGCGTTGGCGGCGCATCTGGCGCCGCAGGCCTTTGTCATTCTGTCAGGGTTGCTGCCGCATCAGGCGAACAGCGTGGTCGCCGCCTATAGCGGTGCGGGCGTGAAGCTGCTCAAGCGAATCCAGATTGAAGGCTGGAGCAGCCTCTTGATGCAACGGCGCTAGGCGCGCATCGTTCTCGGGCTTACTCCCGCTTCATCCGGTGGGGCGTGATGTCGGCTTCGGTATAGCCTGCTTCAAACCTCGCACGCCGCGCCTCGCGCTGCAGCCGGCTTTCCGTCAAACGGTCGAGCATCTGAACAATGACGCCGCGCGGCTCCTTGATCGTAACCGCCGGAATGTTGCCCTGATGTGCCGGCGGCGAAATCTTCTCAAACATAAAAGCTGGCATGCCCTATCCCCTCGCCATTGAGTTGAAAAACACACCCCTCCGCATTTCCGCGAGGTCCATTCCGTTCAAGCATAAGTGGTCTCAAATGGTTCCTCAGATTGGCCTTCCCTGTAGCCAAGGATTACAAAGCACGGATCGTGCCATTCCCAATTGTCGCGGGCCCATTCCGGCTCCGCCGATTGCCGCCACAACCCCCGCCTCTTAAGGTTGACCGATGTTCGAAGCCCAGTTCCAGACATTCGAAGAACCCGAAGGCGGCGTGGCGCTGACTGCGCGACTGTCGGCCTTCCGCGAGGAATTGCTGCGCAGACAATTGACCGGCTTCGTGATTCCGCGCGCAGACAGCCAGCAAAACGAATATGTGCCGCCCTGTGACGAGCGGCTGGCGTGGCTCACAGGATTTACCGGCTCCGCAGGATTGGCGGTTGTCCTGACCGGGAAAGCGGCCGTGTTCGTGGACGGCCGGTACACCCTGCAGGCCGCCAAACAAGTTGATACAGCGGCCTGGAGCGTCGAATCCCTGATCGAACCGCCCCCTGAGAGCTGGCTGACCGCGCAACTCGCACCCGGCGACCGCCTCGGATTTGACCCCTGGCTGCACACTTCCGCGGCAGCCGAACGCCTCGCCAAGGCCTGCGAAAAAGCCGGTGCGGAGCTGGTCGCGGTGGATGACAATCCGGTCGATGCGATCTGGAGCGACCGCCCGACCCCGCCACTCGGCGCTGTAAAAGTTCATCCGGCGCAATTCGCCGGAGAAAGCGAAGCCGACAAACTCGCGCGCATCCGCAAGGAAATTGCCAGGCTCACCATCGACGCGCTGGTGTTGTCGGATTCCCACGCCGTGGCGTGGACCTTCAACATTCGCGGCGCGGACGTCGCTCATACGCCGCTGCCGCTGTCCTATGCGCTGGTCCCGAAAGACGGCCGCGCCACCATTTTCATCGACCACCGCAAGCTCTCGAACAGCGCACGTGATCACCTCGAAAAGAACGCGAGCGTCGAAGAGCCGGAGGCCCTGATTCCACGGCTTACCGAACTGGCACAGACCAAGGCGGCCATCGGCCTCGACACCGCAACTGCCGCCGATGCGCTCAGCCGCTTGATCGCCGCAGAAGGCGGCAAGCCGGTGCGCGTGTCGGATCCGGTGGCCCTGCTCAAGGCGGTCAAGAACCACGCCGAAATCGCCGGGACCCGCACGGCACACAAGCGCGACGGCGCAGCGCTGGCAAAGTTTCTGGCGTGGATCGATCAGGAAGCCCCGTCCGGCAAGCTCACCGAGATCGATGCCGTCGAAGCGCTGGAAACCTTCCGTCGTGAGACCGGCGCGCTAAAGGACGTCTCCTTCCCCACCATTTCCGGCACCGGCCCGAACGGCGCCATCGTGCATTATCGCGTGACGCGTAAATCCAACCGCCGCGTCGCGCCGGGCGACCTGTTGCTGATCGATTCCGGCGCGCAGTACGAGGACGGCACCACCGACGTCACCCGCACCATCGCCATCGGCGAGCCGACCGACGAAATGCGCGATCGTTTTACGCGTGTGCTGCGTGGACACATCGCCATCGCCCGCGCAGTGTTTCCCGATGGCGTCAGCGGCGCGCAGATCGACGCCTTCGCGCGGCAATTCCTCTGGCACGCCGGCATCGATTTCGATCACGGAACCGGCCACGGGGTCGGCAGCTATCTGTCGGTGCACGAAGGGCCGGCGCGAATTTCCAAGCTCGGCACCACACCGCTGAAGCGCGGCATGATCCTGTCCAACGAGCCCGGCTACTACAAGACCAACGCCTTCGGCATCCGCATCGAGAATCTCGAACTGGTGGTTGAGAAAGCTATCGATGGCGCAGAGAAGCCGATGAACGCGTTTGAGACCCTGACGCTCGCGCCGATCGACCGGCGGCTGATCGATGCCGACCGAATCAGCAAGCAAGAACTGCGCTGGCTCAACGACTATCACGCCCGGGTGCGCGAGGAGATCCGCCCGCTGGTCGATGAAGCGACGAAAGTGTGGCTCGATGCCGCGACGGAGCCCATGACTCATAAGAGATGATCCACTAGGGATGACCCGTTGAGAGCGGCACACTGAATACAAAAAAAGAGTCCGGGTAACGTGACCGAAGAAAAGATAGAGATCGCAGCCGCGAAAGTTGCGACGCCTGGATCGTGGAAAATCCTGCTGCTGCTTGTTGCGATGAATGGCATTGCACCGATCTCGCTCTACATCCTGGTACCGGCGCTTCCGATCCTTGCAACGACATTTGTAAGCGATGTCTCGGCCGTGCAGCTCAACGTCTCGCTGTTCATGGTTGGGCTGGCGATGTCGCAGCTGGTGACTGGCCCACTATCCGATCGCTTCGGGCGGCGCCCCGTGCTGCTTTCAGGACTAGGCCTGATGGTGGCAGCGACCATCGTCTGTATTTTCGCGCAAACGCTACCGCAACTGATCGCCGGGCGTTTCCTGCAAGCCGTCGGAGGCGCCGCGGGTATGGTGATGAGCCGCGCCGTCATCCGCGACCTCTACCCGCGCGAACGCGTCGGCGGCATGATCAGCCTCGTGATCGGCGTGATGATGATCGCGCAATTGATCAGCCCCCTCATCGGCGGGCTTCTGGAAACCAGTTTCGGCTGGCGCTCGATCTTCTACGCCATGGCTGGAGCATCGATCTTCGTCACGGCGATCATCGCGTTTGGGCTTCCGGAAACGCGCCGCCTTGCCGCAGACGGCGACCGCCCCGGCTTCATAAAGGACTCGCGCACCCTGCTCTCAAGCAGGGCGTATATCGGATACGCGCTGTGTCAGGTGCTTGCCTCGTCGATCATCTTCACGTTCGCGGGCGGCGGCCCCTATCTCGTCGTCAGCCAGATGGGCCGGACCACGGCAGAATACGGCGCGTGGTTCGCAGTCACCGGATTTGCATTCCTGATCGGCAACCTGAGCAGCGCCCGCGTATCTCACCGTTACACGCTCGATCAGCTCATCTGGTTCGGCCTCGCCATCCAGATCGGCGGCGCATTGCTGAACGTGCTTTGGGCTGCGATAGGTTTCGATCAAACGCCGGCCTGGCTGTTCGGAACGCAGATGCTGGTGATGTTCGCAAACGCGTTCGTGATGTCCCATTCGGCCGCAGGCGCCATCAGCGTGAGACCGCTGGCAGCCGGCACTGCGTCCGGGCTGATGGGGTTTGCGCAGATGGGCTTCGGTTCGCTGTGTTCGCAGTTCGGCGCGTATCTGGGTGGCAACTTCCGGAGCACGCTCCCGCTCACGATCTGCATCGTTGCTCTGTCGCTCGCCTGCGCGGCGACAATGATCTTTCTGATACCGCGGCAACGCAAGGTCCTGACTGCCGACGTGAAGCGCAAGGCCGACCAGGAAGATACAGGGTTGCTTTGAGGGCGCCGCGCGGCGATTACGCGCCGCTGACCAGCGCCAGCCACTCGTCCTCGGTCAGCACCTTGACGCCGAGCTTGTTCGCCTCGGCGAGCTTTGAGCCCGCGCCTGGCCCTGCAACCACGTAATCGGTCTTCTTCGACACCGAGCCCGACGCCTTGGCGCCGAGACGTTCGGCGGTCGCCTTGGCCTCGTCGCGGGTGAATTTTTCCAGCGAGCCGGTGAAGACCACGATCTTGCCCGCGATGGGCGAGTCGGTCTTGGCCCTTTCCGCGGGCTGAACCTCGATCTCGCCGAGCAGATCGTCCACCGCCTTGACGCTATGCGGTTCAGCAAAGAATTCGACGATAGCGTTGGCCACAACCGTGCCGATGCCCTCGATGGCGTTCAAATCCTGATAGGCTTCGGACTGCGGTCCCTCACCCGCCGCAATCATCGCCGCGCGGAAAGCCTCGACCGTTCCATAGTGCCGCGCCAGCAGCTTGGCATTGCCCTCGCCAACGTGACGGATGCCGAGCGCGAAAATAAACCGATGCAGCGCAATCGTCCGCCGCGCATCGATGGCCGCGAACAGGTTGCGTACCGACGTCGCGCCGAAGCCTTCACGGTCAGCCAGCCTCTTCTGCGACCGCGCATCGCGCTTCTGCAGGGTAAAAATATCAACCGGCGACATCACCAGGCCGTCGGCGAAAAACTCCTCGATCTGCTTGTCGCCGAGCCCGTCGATATCGAAGGCGTTGCGCGCGACGAAATGCTTCAGCCGTTCCTTTGCCTGCGCCGGACAGGCCAGCGAGTTGGTGCAGCGGCGCACCGAATCCGGCCTGCCCGTCTTTGGATCCTCTTCCCGCACGGCGTGGCTGCCGCAGGCCGGACATACCGTCGGAAACTGATACGGCTTCGCGGTCTTCGGTCGCTTGTCGACCACCACGCTGACGATCTGCGGAATGACATCGCCCGCACGCTGGATCACCACCGTGTCGCCGATGCGGATATCGACGCCCTCGCGGATCGGCTGACCGTCGTTGCCGATGCCCTTGATGTAATCCTCGTTGTGCAGCGTGGCGTTCTGTACCACCACACCGCCCACGGTGACGGGGGCGAGTTTCGCCACCGGGGTCAGCGCGCCAGTGCGGCCAACCTGAATTTCGATGTCGTTGAGAACCGTGGTTGCCTGTTCGGCGGCGAACTTGTGCGCGATGGCCCAACGCGGCGTGCGGGTGACAAAGCCAAGCCGCTCCTGCCAGTCGAGCCGGTCGACCTTGTAAACCACGCCGTCGATGTCGTAGCCGAGTGATGCGCGCCTGGTTTCGATCTTGCGGTAGAACTTCAACAGCCCTTCCACATCTTCGCACAACGTGATCAGCGGGTTCGTGACGAAACCCGCATGACCGATCCAATCGATCATCTTGAACTGGGTCTTCGCCGGCATCGCGCTCATCTCGCCCCAGGCATAGGCGAAGAATTTCAGCGGCCGCGAGGCGGTGATCGACGCATCCTTCTGACGCAGCGAGCCAGCGGCTGAATTGCGCGGATTGGCGAATACAGTGTCCTCGGCTTCCGCCTGCCGTTTGTTGAGCGCAAGGAAATCCTTTTTCAGCATGTAGACTTCGCCGCGGATTTCGCAGACGGCTGGTATATTGCGGCCCTTCAGCTTGTGCGGAATGTCCGACATGGTCCGCACGTTCGCGGTCACATCCTCGCCGGTAAATCCATCGCCGCGAGTCGCGCCGCGCACCAGTTCACCGTCCTCGTAGCGCAGCGACAGTGAAAGTCCGTCGATCTTCGGCTCGGCGACGATCGCCGGAATGTCACCATCTGCGAGTTTCAGGAAACGCCGCACGCGATCGACGAAATCAGTAACGTCCTCATCGCTGAACGCGTTGCCGAGCGAGAGCATCGGCACGCTATGCGGTACCTTGGCGAAGCGGCCCGATGGCGCAGCGCCCACTTTCTGCGATGGCGAGTCCCGCGTGACGAGACCCGGAAACCGCGCCTCGATGGCGTCGCTGCGCTGACGCAAGGCATCATAGTCCGCGTCCGAAATTTTCGGCGCGTCCTCGCTATAGTACGCCTCGTTATGACGCTCGATCTCAAGCACGAGCCGCACCAGTTCGACCTTGGCCTGGGTCTCGGTGAGCTTGTCGACGGAAACGGGGATTTTTTTTGCTTTCACAGCCATGACTGCGAACTCACGCCGTCGCAGCTTTGAGCAGCCGTTCCGCTGCCGCGCGCGCTTCGGCGGTGATCTCCGCGCCAGCCAGCATCCGCGCGATTTCCTCGCGGCGGTGATCCTTGGCCAGTGTCGCCACGCTTGTGGCCACGCGCTTGCCCTTGTCGAGCGCGTCCTTGGAAATCAGCAAATGCTGATCCGCGCGCGCCGCCACCTGCGGCGCATGGGTCACAGCCATGACCTGAACCTTCTCAGCCAGCCGCGCCAGCCGAGCGCCGATCGCGTCCGCCACAGCGCCGCCAACACCTGTGTCGATTTCGTCGAACACCAGTGTCGGCGCCGAGCCGCGGTCGGACAGCACAACCTTCAGCGCCAGCAGGAAGCGTGAGAGTTCGCCGCCGGACGCGACTTTCATCAGCGGCCCTGGTTTTGTGCCCGGATTGGTCTGCACCCAGAATTCGACGCGATCATATCCTTGCGGCCCCGGCGATGCAGGATCGGACTCGATCTGCGCGGAGAATTTCGCGCGGTCCAGCTTGAGCGGCGCGAGTTCGGAATTGACCGCCTTGTTCAGCTTCTCGGCCGACTTGTTGCGCGCAGTGGAGAGCTTTTGCGCGGCAGCGTCGTAGGCCTTGTCAGCGGAGGATGCCGCCTTTTCCAAAACCTTCAACTGATCCGCACCCGCGTCGATCAGCGCGACGTCCGAAGCATAGCGCTGCGCCAGCGCCGCCAGCCCATCGACCGGCGTCGAGTATTTTCGCGCCGCTGCGCGCAGCGCAAACAGCCGCTCCTCGATCCGTTCGAGTTCGAGCGGATCGAAGTCGGCGGCTATCAATGCCGCATCGAGATGCTGCTCCGCCTCGGCTAGCGCGTTCAACGCGGCATCCATCGCCTTCACGGCGGGCTCGATCAGCGCAGGTGCCGCGCCCGCGCGGCGTTCCAGCCGGCGCACGGCGGCGGCAAGCGATGACACCGGTGACTGCGGTCCACCGACTGCGGCCTGCGCCTCCCGCAGATCCTCTGCAACCTTCTCGCCCTGCATCATCACCGTGCGGCGTCCTGCCAGCGAAGTCTCCTCGCCGTCCTGCGGATTGAGTTTCTTCAATTCATCCGAGGCATGGCGCAAATAATCCGCCTCGCGGGCGGCGCGCTCCATCCCGGCGCGATGCTCGTCCAGCGCCGCCCGGGCGCTACGGCGCGCATCCCACAGCGTCTCGACCGCGCTGACGTCCTTTTCAAGCGCGGCGAAGGCATCGAGCAGCCGCCGGTGCGTCGCGGTATCCACCAGCGCACGCTCGTCGTGCTGGCCATGAATTTCCACCAGCGTCGTGCCAACCGCTTTCAGGGTCTGCACGCTGATCGCCTGATCGTTGAGGAACGCGCGGGTGCGGCCGTCGGCGAACTGCACCCGGCGCAGGATCATCTCGCCGGTATCGTCCAGACCGTTTTCGCGCAGGATGGCGCTGGCGGGATGTTTCTTCGGCACGTCGAACGCGGCCGTCACCTGGCCCTGCTCCGCGCCGTGGCGGACAAGACTCGCGTCGCCGCGCCCGCCCAGCGCCAGCGCGAACGCGTCAAGCAGGATGGATTTGCCCGCGCCGGTTTCACCGGTGAGGACAGCCAGACCTTTGAGGAAATCGATATCGAGCCGCTCGATCAGGACGATGTCACGGATCGAAAGCCGGGCGAGCATAAGAGGTTAGTCCTGAGGCGTTTCGAAGCTAGCCGAGGCCGACCTTCTTGAACGCCCGGGTCATCCAGGAATCCTTGTTGGCGGTCGGCTCGACTCCGCCGGACTTTACAAGATTGTAGGCGTCTTTGTACCAGCGGCTGTCAGGAAAGTTGTGGCCAAGAACCGCCGCTGCTGTCTGGGCCTCGCCGACAATGCCGATCGCCATATAGGCTTCGGTGAGACGGGCCAGTGCTTCTTCAACGTGCCGGGTGGTCTGGTACTGCGTCACCACCACTTTGTAGCGGTTGATCGCGGCCGTGTAGTCCTTCTTGTCCATGTAATAGCGGCCGATGTTCATTTCCTTGCCCGCGAGCTGGTCGCGGGCAGCTTCGATCTTCCGCTTGGCGCTGGTGGCGTACTCGGAGGTCGGATACTTGCGGATCACTTCCTCAAGCGCGGCAATGGACTTTTCGGTGCGGCCCTGATCGCGCGAGATGTCCGGTATCTGGTCGAAATTAGAAGCTGCGATCAGATACTGCGCATAAGCGGCGTCCGGGCTGCCGGGATGAAGCGCGACGTAGCGGTTGGCCGAAGAAATGCACTCGTCGTAGTCGCCGTTTTCGTAAGCCGCATAAGCCGACATCAGCAGCGATTTGCGCGCCCATTCGGAATATGGATGCTGGCGATCCACCTCCTCGAACTTCTTCATCGCCGACTTGCGGTCACCCTTCTTGTTCATCAGGTACAAGCCCTCGTTGTAGAGCTTGTCCGCCGGCTCATCGACGAAGGTTTCTTCCTTGGTGAAATACTTGTCCCATAGCGCGCCGGTGCCGCAGCCGCTCAAGGGCACGGCCAGAATCATCAGACCGAATGCAAGGCGCGCCTGACGGCCGATACGGCTCATCAGGGACGGGTCGGGACTATTGCGCAGTTCGAGCGTCATACGTTTGGGCCGACCTGAATGTAAATCCGACGCGGTTTTGGGTAGCTGACCAGCCTGTTGCCGTCATCGCGGCACAAACAATCCCCAAGCAATCCCCAAGGCTCGTCCAGCGCGCCTATGTAACTGAAAAACGGACCTTAACCAACCGGATAGGAGGACAATTCGCCGGTATTAAGGCGGATTGCCGCAGTTCAACAATGCCTTGGTTAAACGACGAATTGGTTAAATCGGGAGTTCCGACAGCCCGCGGGCGGGAGGCCGTTCAGGACACGTCCGGCGCGAACGCAACGGCGACCATGCCGCCAGCGACATCGGCGTGGCCGCGCGCACGGCGGGCAACAACCGGCCGTTCGAGCACCGGCTCGGTCGCTTCCACCACCCGCCAGGCATGGCGGTCGGCCATCAGGGCGGTGAGCACGGCATGGTTGAGCTTGTGGCCGCCGCGCACCGAGCGATAGAGCCCGATCAGCGGCAATCCGGCCAGCGCCAGATCGCCAACCACGTCGAGAACCTTGTGACGGACACATTCGTCGGCATAGCGCAGGCCCTCGGTGTTCAGGACGCGTGTCTCGTCGAACACTACAGAATTCTCGAGCGAAGCGCCGAGTGCGTAGCCTGCGCTCCAGAGCTTGGTAACATCGCCCATGCAGCCGAAGGTGCGAGCGCGGGAAATGTCGCGGCGGAAGCTGTCGGCATCGAGATCGAACGCATAAGCTTGGCGACCGATCGGCGAATTAGCGAAATCGATTTCGAGTTCGGCGCGGAAACCTGCCGCATACGGGCGGAGTTCGCCGAACGATTCGCCGAATTCAACCTGAACGGGCTTCAGGACTTCAATGAAACGGCGCGCAGCGTGCTGCTGCACAGTACCGGCCCGATCAATCGCATCCACGAAGGGAGCGGCGCTGCCGTCCATGATCGGCACTTCGGGTCCATCGACTTCGATGGTGGCGTTGTCGACGCCCATGCCGCGCAGCGCAGCCAGAACATGTTCCGCGGTGGAAACGAGCGGGCCCAGATGGTCGCCGAGAACGGTCGCAAAATCGGTGGCGATGACAGACGCGGCGACGGCCTGAACTTCACGATCGGCGCCGATGCGAGTGAAGACAAAGCCCGAATTGATGTCGGCTGGTCCGATCGTAACGCTGACCGGAGATCCGGAATGAACGCCGATGCCCGTCACGGTGACTTGCGACCGGAGCGTTGTCTGCCGACTCGATTTCATTCCCGCTTGCCCAAAAGTTTAGTCATCCAAGTCGCTGTAACCAAACTGGTTTCGCCTGTTGAACCGGCGCTGCGACCAAGGATCATCCCCAAGTGCGAGAACCTTAACCCCTGCACGCGAGAGCGCTACTCACGGTTGTTTACAGATTGTTACCCCAAACTCGCCGCATTCGTGCCGCCGGTCCGGCCCATTCAGGCGGCCGCAGGCGCATTCCCAAGCGATCTAAGGCCTCTGCAGCTCGCAGATTTTACCAGTAAAAACAAATATTTAATTTACGGCCTCCGCCAAGTGACCGGTTGTCAGCAAAATGCCCCGGCTTTGGGCCGGGGCATTGGAGCATTCAGGGGATTGTAACAAACGTCAGGTGGCCTGACGCCGCAAAAAGGCGGGGATATCCAGATGGTCGTCCCCACCGTTTTGGGGAGCAACCGGCGCTGGACGTCCGTGCGAATCAAGGCCCTGAGGCGCTGGCCGACGAGCGTATTCGGATACCGGAGCACCCGATCCACCGAACTCGGCAGGAACCGGACGCTGCGGCTTACGCTCAGGCAGCGGCGGCATGGACGGCATTGCCGGACCGGAAGCGCGGGCCGCGATCGGCGGCTCGGAGTCCTCGTCGCGGCGACCAAGACCGACATTCGCCAGACGCTGCAGCAGCGAGGCACGCTTCTGCGGAGGATGCTCCTCGGCGGTCTCGCCGCGGGCCTGCCGAATCTGATTCTGGGCAGGTACCGGCAATTCCTCGAACTGCGGCATGCGCGGCGCACGAACCGGCATGCGTTCGGCAGGCTGCGGAATGAAGGACGCCGGCGGCGCGGCTTCCTGCAGGTTCATCGGCTCATCGTGATCCGGGAACAGCGATGGCTTTGGCGGGATCGGACGCACGCTGACATCGCCATAGGCGGCGGGCTGCATCGGGGCCTGCCCGGGAGCCGAAGGCGACACGGCTTCGGCAATCGCCGCGAGCGCCGCGCGGTCGATCTGGTCGGCTGTTGCACGAGCGGGCGCAGGCGCGGCAGCGGCCTGCTTCTGCTGCTGTGCGCGTTCCGCCATGCGCTGGTTGTCGGCCCGCAAACGTGCGGTCAGTTCGGCAAGGCGGCTTTCCGGAGCACCGCCGCTCGTGACTTGCGGAGGAGTCGCCGCGCGGCTGGCGGCCACGGTGTCGATGCCGGTGGCGACCACCGACACGCGGATGACGCCATCAAGGCTCTCGTCGAACGTCGCGCCGACGATGATGTTGGCGTCGTTATCAACTTCCTCGCGGATACGGGTGGCGGCTTCGTCGACTTCGAACAGGGTGAGGTCCTTGCCGCCGGTGATCGAGATCAGCAGGCCGCGTGCGCCGCGCATAGACGAATCGTCGATCAGCGGGTTGGCGATTGCGGCTTCCGCCGCAGTCAGCGCGCGCTTCTCGCCCGTGGCCTCGCCAGTGCCCATCATCGCCTTGCCCATTTCGCGCATCACGGCGCGAACGTCGGCGAAGTCGAGGTTGATGAGGCCTTCCTTGACCATCAGGTCGGTGATGCAGGCGACGCCCGAGTAAAGCACCTGGTCGGCCATCGCGAAGGCGTCGGCGAAGGTGGTCTTCTCGTTGGCAACACGGAACAGGTTCTGGTTCGGGATGATCAGCAGCGTGTCAACCACCTTCTGAAGCTCGGCGATGCCGGCCTCCGCGGTGCGCATGCGGCGCTGACCTTCGAAGTGGAACGGCTTGGTGACGACGCCGACGGTGAGGATGCCCATCTCGCGCGCGGTCGCGGCGATGACGGGGCCAGCCCCCGTGCCTGTGCCGCCGCCCATGCCCGCGGTGACGAACACCATGTTCGCACCGGAGAGGTGATCCTTGATCTCGTCGATTACTTCCTGGGCGGCTGCGGCACCTACGTCCGGCTGCGAACCCGCACCCAGACCCTGGGTGACCTGGGTGCCCATCTGCACGATGCGTTCGGCCTTCGACATGGTCAGGGCCTGCGCGTCGGTGTTGGCGACGACGAAATCAACGCCCTGCAAACCGGCGGTGATCATGTTGTTGACGGCATTGCCGCCCGCGCCGCCGACGCCGAACACGGTGATGCGTGGCCTCAGCTCGCGAACATCCGGGGGTGTGAGATTGATGGTCATGGTTGCCTCTCGATTATGCGCGCGCGTGGGGGCTTGGGCTGCACGCCAAAGCGGTTGATGGAATGGTCCGATCCGGTGTTGAGATCATCAGAAGCCCTCTCGAAGCCATCTGCCGACCTTTCCGAAATAGCCGTTGGTCCCTGTCATGAGCTGCCGCGTGTGCCGCGGTTCGACGTGTTCTAGATGTGCGAATTGCGGATAGACCAGGAGACCGGTCGGCACCGCGAACGATGCGCTCTTGGCCTCGTTAGGCAGCCGGGCGAACCCAAGCGGGCGGCCGATGCGCACCTCGCGGCCCAGAATGCGGCTGGCTAGTTCGGGAATACCGGTGAGCTGCGACGCACCGCCGGTCAGCACAACTCGCGCTCGCGGCTCTGC